>CAUYRH010062377.1:0-51714 GCA_963574655.1 Perodicticus potto
GGCTGAACTGCAACAAAAAAATAGCCAGACATTGTGGTGGACGCCTGTAGTCCCAGTTACTCGGGAGGCTGAGACAAGAGAATGGCCTAAGCCCAGGAGCTGGAGGTTGCTGTGAGCCATGAAGCCATGGCACTCTACCAAGGGCGACAAAGTGAGACTCTGTCTCTAATAAAAAAAAAAAAAGAATATGAAATTCAGTGGTTACATAGAGTAGAAGACATGAAAAATTTCTAGCAAAGAAATTTTGGGGGAGAAAAATCAGCAAATCAGTAACTAGGCCAATACACTGTCAATATCCCTTCACTTTTCCTCAAACAATTGGACATAGAGATCTTCACAATGTACACAGTGTCACTTCCAGAAGATTTGTTGATTCTTGGATTTTAGAGGTCTGGCCCCAAGAGGAATCCATTACATTCTTCCTCTGCCTCCTCTCATTCAATCTCCTTTTATTTCCTGAGACTAAATGGGAAAAATAAGATACACTTTCTAAAATTTCCTTCACCTCTTCCCAGAAGTATCTCTCACTTTTGACTTCAACTGTTATTAAAGGCAGAATACAATGGGTGAAAATAATAACTAGCCACAACCATAAACTCAAGCTCTGGAGGTACAGATAAGAGGAAGACACAGACTTAGAGGAATAGACATAAGTGGTCCTTTCTAAGTCAAAGAGAACTAATAAATCAGAGAATCAAATGGAGAGAAGCAATTACTTCTTAAATTTTAATCTCTGTCTGGTAGGAGCAAAAGCCTATTCTTGAATCATCAGGTAAAAGACCAAAGTAAACTTCCACTTGCCCTATAAGATCCTACAAAAAGCAAAAATCAAGACCCAAGGGAATAACCTCTACTCAAGAAGTTCCTCTCTGGGCTCGGCAGCCGAAGCTCAGTGGCTAGGGCACTAGCCACATACACCAAAGCTGGTGGGTTCGAACCCAGCCCGGGCCTGCCAAACAACAATGACAACTACAACAAAAAAACAGCTGGAGGTTGTGGCAGGCACTTATAGTCCCAGCGACTTGGGAGGCTGAGACAAGAGAATCGCTTAACCCAAGAGTTTGAGGCAGCTGTGAGCTGTGACGCCACGTCACTCTGCCAAAGGCAACATAGTCAGACTCTGTCTCCAAAAAAAAAAAAAAAGGCATAAGCATCCAACATTTTTAGAATAGACCTAAAAAAAAGGTCAAAATATCTAATGAGATGTCACAAGTCAATCAATAAACTTACAATCTAACAGTAATATTTTAAAAGCTAGGGATCATAATAAACAAAAACCAGCATAAATCCATAAAGGATTTAATAAGAAAGAACTGGGACTCAAACTACATATTTTTCCCCCAGACGTCATAAGATACCTCAACAGATGTAACAACCAAACAGAACCTTAAAATCTGAAATCTGGAAAAGTCAGTCAAGTTCAGCTCATTAAGCTTACACCTATTAAAGTGCTAGAAGAGAAACAGTCTTAAACACCATCAGCAAAGATAGGAAAATCTTTGTTTATAATAGTTATAGCAGGTCTAATTTTTTTTGCTTAATTTTGCATTTACTTAAAACTCTGTGCTTGATGCCAACAGCGATCAAGTTGCACAGGAAGGTGCTTCAGCTAAACACTGAGAGTCTTCCTTGATCTCCATTGTCTGCTGTGTGGGTTCCGCCAGCAAACCTCCCAGCGAGTGGTCACCTTCCTATGGAGTCATTAAACCTCTGAATGTCAGCTGGTGGGATTAGCCAGCAGCTTCCACACCTGAGCCCCCGTGGCAGGGACAGAGGCATTTGGATCAAAATCACTAATGAATACAGAATTCATATGCCGCTTGTCAGGGCTCCTGAGCTCAGAGTCGCACAGATGCAACCTAAATAAGACGGAGGACAGAACAATTGTTGACGAAGATTAAAAAGTTTTGGCAGTTGGGAAAAAAAGATCACCTCATTATTCAAATATGATAGTCTTGCTTTTTTTTTTTTTATTTTTGTTCAAGTTATTCATGATTTGCCACAAATGGACAAATGCCATTCACCAATATTTAAAGACTTCTTGGTCTCATTACTAAATTTGACAAGGGCTGTGCCATCTGCACATCAGCTGCATAGAGAAAACAGCTCTCTTGCAAATAGTATTTGAATGCTTTGGGGAAATAAAACAATCACAGGATATTTGGGATGGAGGACAGTTAAAAGATGAAAAATAAACCTAGAATTCAAAGAGAAGACAAAAGGATCTTCTGCAGCCAAATGATTTATTCATATTTACCAGTATCTCCAATCTCTAACTTCCTTGCACTTTTCTGTGCTTGGTTTCTTCCACTCACTAAGCTCACCAAAGAGCTTTACACACCTCCTCTGACACTTGCTTGGCTTACTGCCTTTTTCACAAGACCTCCTGAGAGAAAAGGAACAGCCAAGCAGCCATACCTCTTCTCACCTGGAATAAGATGTCTTCCCTACCCTGCTGTCAAAGAATTGCATACTTAACAACAAAGCAAAGCAGCACAGTGGCGGACGTTATCAGAGGGTTGTAAAGGCACACTGACCAGGGTTCACACCCTGGCTCCATCACTGACTAGGTGTGTGACCTCAGGCAAGTCATTTGACCTCCGTACACCCCAATTCTCCTCTCTACAAAATGAAGATACAGTACCAACCTCACAGGATTTGTTGAAAGTAAATAAGAAAATGCAGAAAAAGGTGTTAGAGCCTGGCATAACATAAGCACTCAGCAAGCATCAGCTACTATGATACTGTTTTCAATACCTTCCTCCTAGAGTAAAAAGGCAAATACTCTCGTGGCCTGTATTACAAGTTAAACAGGTTTCATCTACTGTGTCATGACCACTACGCAGGCTTGTCGCGAACATCCAGCTTTCTGATGGAAAGGATCCTATCTATACTATGCTCTAAATCACCAGGCCTCATGCCAGCACAAATAATCACATCAGTCGTTGCTATGTGATGTTTGTATTCTACTACTGAATGACTGAAAAACAAAGTAGCCGCCATATTTGAGGGCCAATTTTGTGTGAGCCACCACACTAAGTGTGCTACGAACTACACCTCATCCTCACAGCTGCCTGCAGTAGGTCTCTGGATCCCATCTTCTGGGTGAGGAGTCCCACCTCGCCCAGGGCCATTCCATAAAGGCAGTGGAAACAGACTCAAAGCCCAGTCCTCCAGCTCCCAAGCCCCTCTTTCCATCTGACCATACTGAACCCATGCTCTACGTTTTCCTCTGGGACTATCTATGTGCCAAATTGAACATAATTTTTCCTTAATCAAAATAATGCTGATCTCCCACGCTATCGCCTACCTGCAAAGAACAAATGAATCTGCAACTAAGTGTCTTTCTAATGCTGGACTTTAAAAAAATAGTTACTTCTAAGATTTGCTGTCAGAACACCATACTGGTATCAACTCTATCATTATTTAAAGTGGATCTATAGCTGCCTGCAATGACAGATTAATTCTGTTTCCTTCGTAGGTAGGTGCTTGGCATTAGATCGTGAGGTAACTACAAGCCTTTAGGGCGAGAGCTGCTCACACCTTTAGCAATCTATAAGGGCTTCTCTAGAGGCCAACACTTGCCGAGTGATGAAATATGACTCCATAAATCATAGGGCTGAAGTGGCACTCGTATACGTCACCATCTATCTTTGCAGCTTCTCTCTGAAGGGTACAGGGTAAGAGCTCATCCCTCGGTATTGCAACCAGAGAAAGGACCATCAGTTGGCAATGACTAAGCATGTGCTACTTGAAACTGAAGACACACTAAGACGAGGGGGGAAAAAAAGATCCTGCTGGTGTTAGCACGCCTCAGGCAGTGGTAGAAGCTTTAGCAACTCATCTTCAAAAGGCAGAGAGCCAGAGCTCTAGAAACCTGCAAAAATTGGCTAAGCCTGCAGTCTTCATTTCTTTAAGTTGAGCATCTTCAAAGTCTAGAATTCTAACTGTAGGGCACAGCAGCTGCCACTGCAGATCTGATCCTCTCAGCTTTTGGCAGCTCTCAACTTGAGATTCTAGCAAAAGAATTTTTCAAGTTGCTATTACTGCCTGTCATGGATTTATAAATATTGTGCACTATCTGCTGTGGCATGGCTCTCATGGGACGCCAGAGCATGCCAAATGCGTAACAGAATGAAAAACAGTTTCTATTCTTCAAATAAATGCTAATTTTTTTTAACTGTGCTCACACAATGTGTTTGGTGACCAACTTCAATAGTACAGAATATGTATCAGAGAGGAGAAAAGCTGATTGTCTTTTCCAGCAGCATTCAGCTGCTACTTTCATTACGCTTGTTTAATTAGATTCCAGATGCTAATTTGCAAGTCGATACCAGAGGGTGCAGGACAGTTTGCCTTTCAATCATCTCCCTGTGATGTGAGGGTCCTGCCGCACACCACTACCCTTCAGCGGCCCTCACACGATATTCTGACAATTAGTGCAAAGAGGGGACAGTATTAATCTTGACAGACTAAATAATAATCTTCTCCCCATTTTAATGAATTCTAATCTTCAAATGTTTAAATTTCTCACTGGGCCAAAAGAAAACATTCCTTTTTACAAAGAAATGGAATGGAAGGAAAACTAGCCTAAGTTATCTAATTCATTTCTTCAATTCCCTCCCCACTCTGAAACAAAATCTGCATTTTATTTTACCAATTTTAGCTATTTTCACAATACAAACCTGCTGAACTAATATCATATTGCCAAGTACTATGGTCAAATCTCTACATTTAACTGGAAAATAGGTAGAAAAGGCCACAGTGTTGTTATCACTAGTTTCCCTGTCCAGCAGTCTATGGGTAACCACCAGATCAGAAGCAGAAATCTTCTATCAGCCTTAAAAATAGGAAAAAAAAAAAATCTGGGGAATGTTCCATGCAATTCATCATCACCAAAATCAAACAAACAAACAAACAAACAAAAAACTCTCGTATAACTTACCCCTGGTCATTAGGTCAACTTACACATTTCATAATCCACTATACTGCTAATACTTTGGTACAATGTCTGAATAAAGACCATTGCTGGTAAAAATAAAACATGAAATTTATCACCAACAAATAATACAATTTTTTAGGCTTTCACTTCTTTCACAGCTGAGTGCTATGAACATAAAGGTAATCAAAATGTTTCAAAGGAGGGTTAATCTGAGAACTACTAAGTAAAAAGTGCTTTTGATACCATTTTATCCACCCATTCAACAAATACTGGCTCAATACCCACCATGTTTCAGTTACCATGCTAAGTCTAAGAAAACAGAAATGATGAAACACAGTCCTTGCCCTAGGAGAACTAACAGGCTAACAGCAAAGGAAAAAACAAAAAAATGAAAATTACAAGCCCACTCAAGGCATCCTCTGGGCAACGACTGGGTGAGACTTTTTTTGAAGATTTTTAAAGTGCCTTCAACTCAACATGGTCAGTTGACAGTTTCTCTGAAACTCTGAACCAAGTCACTGACACAGATGTCTTAAAACAGCAGAGGCCCTTCTTGGGCATTTATGAATCCCAGCTGGATTTCACTGTTCGGTTTCTTTTGGCCTGTAATTTCCCAGAGTGTTTGCCCTTTGCCCCACTTCATTTTGCCTTGTACAAAAGGGGTGTTTGCTTGGTTGACACTGCCCCAATACTGTACATTATATGAGAAGTGTACTATTTATCTTCCCCTGTTAACCTTGAAAAGACATTCAGCACTTTCCAGGTGGGAAGAAGAGAAAGCCCCCTCTTTCCCAGGTGGTTTTCGATGACTCAAGATTTTGCTTTAGCTCGGGTTTTCCTTTCTCAATTTGACAAATACATACTGAACAACAGGAGCTGAAGAACAGAGATGGTTTCAAAGTCCTGCCCTCAAGGAGCTCCCTCTCTCATTGCCAAGTAAGGGAGATGCCTCTGAAAACAGCCATAAACAATGGGACAGGGGGTACAAATAAATGAAGTGGCAAGTGAAGGTGCTGCTGGAAGACACCAGCAGAGGAATGGCAAGCAATCACACACCACATCTGAAGAAGAGCAAGCAGGTAAGAGTAGCTGAAATGGACCTACGTTCCCCAAAGTTTAACATTAATCCCCCGATGAATATTACACATGATGGTGATACACGAACACATTTTTGTTTCTACGAATAGTATGCACCCTTTTCAAGTGTCTTAAAGAAAAAAATATAACCAGCACATCCAACCCAGGATTTCAGACATAAACTGAAAGTTTTAAAAGTAAGTTCAAATTAAGAAGGTGAACTGCAACGGCTGTGGGAAGGAGAAGGGAACTCACTGGAAAGGGGAGCCCGGAGGTAAAGGAAAGTTGACGGTTCCATGGTAATTACAAAACCAAAACACATCCACTGGACACATAAGAGCTATGCATTTTATTATGTGTGAATTATACCTCAATTTTCAAAAGTGAATATAAGGAAAATTTTCAAAAACAGTATAGAACCAGTGGCACCTGGATAGGGCAAAAACCTTAAACGTAGTGTACAAACGACAAGTTCACAACAATACTAGATTAGCGTCCAATAAATTTTTTAGTAGCATCTTGAAAAGGAGAAAGAAGTGAAATTAATTTTATTAATATTTTTAGTTGACCAATATACTTAAAACAGTACCATTTGAATATGTAATCAATATACAAATTGAGACAGTTAAGAAAATCTTTGTACTATGTCTTTAAAACCTGATGTGTTTTCTACTCACGACCCCCCTCAACTGAGGTACCATGTTTCAAGCATGTGACAGCCATATGAAGTTAGTGACTAAGGTACTAGACAGAGCAGACAGCGACAATGAGAACACATTAAAGGTGTTTAAGCATGGGGACTTTTATTCCATAAATACTTTAGTCCAGCCCAGTAGTATCCAAGGCATGGGTTTATAAATTAAAAAGAAAAGTAAAAAGAGTAACGGGAAAGAAAAGGAAAGAAAAGAACAGAAAAGAAAAGGCCAGGATATTTCAAATTGTATATAAAACCAGCACACCGTACCCCATGATTGCATTAATGTACACACCTATGATTTAATTAAAAAAAAAAAAGAAGGGCGGCACCTGTGGCTCAAGGAGTAGGGTGCCGGCCCCTATATCAGAAGTGGTGGGTTCAAACCCAGCCCCAGCCAAAAAAAAAAAAAGAAAGAAAGAAAAGAAAAGGCCAGTTAGGGCGGCTCTAATCTGTAATCTCAGGACTTTAGAGGACTAAGGCAGAAGGATCACTTGAGATCAGGAGTTAGGAGGCCAGCCTGAGCAACATAGTGAGACCTCATCTCTACAAAAATTACAAAACTCAGCTGGGCATTGTAGCATAGTTCTAGCTACTCAAGAGGCTGAGATAAGAGAATCCCTTGAGGCCAGGGGTCAGAGGTTACAGTGATGAGCTATGATGATTCCACAATGCTCCAACTTGGGCAACAAAGCAAGACTATGTCTCAAAAAAAAAATTAAAAAAGAAAAAGCCTTGAGCTTCTTCTAATTTGTTATTTAACAACAACGATACAGCCAAGAGTTTATTTCATGAATCTGGCCTAGAAATTGATGGTTGCCAAACAATTCCCAATTTCTGACTGCCTAAAACTGCCCCCTTATAGCAACCCACTCAGGATGAGAAAGCTAGTGGCACTGCTCTCTAGAGATCCTGTTGAGAAACATCCAGAAGCCCTTCCCATACTAAAAAGAAATAGGCAGGCTTAGTCAACCAACCCTGCAGTCTCTAATTAGGCAAGAAAACAAGTTATACAGGGCTTTCTGACAGAGAAAGACAAAGTCTCCCTGCAATGAAAAAAAACAAAAAGTTCAGAAATTTTAAACCAAAGTCTTTATTTCCAAGCGTTCTATATGCATATGCATGTGCAAACACATATGACACCTGGCCTGAATTCTTTCTCAACAAAGTTGTTAAAACACTGTACTCTTCACTTTGCTGGGCAGCCTCAGACGTCCACTGACAAAGCATCACTCAATATTCACCAAAGAAGCAGTGTGGCCAGTGTCCCTCGTGGCTTGGTCCTCACAGTGATGTTTTTTAGTATCTATTAACATCCTTTTAGATTTTTAAAGTATTATCTACTGACAGCTGTTAAACTATTATTTCACTGTTTACCTTTAAATTCATATAAGTGCTACACAAGATATGACCTTCACCTTAAGAAAATGGTTTTCGCCAACTGTTAGTGTGCACAACAGGTTGCAATAACTTAAGTGAATAAAAACCAATTACCTAAATCTGTACAATTAAATAATCAATCAACAATGGGAATTTGTTCAGCCTGTTTCAAGGTCTCACATAGAACATTAAGCGCTGTTGGGTTATATATATAATTGAACTAAGAAACACATTCATCACATCAATATTAAACACATGGTCTCTAAACCATTTATTTAAATCTAAACCCTAAATAATGTAAAATTACCTTAGTGGGTGTTAAGTCACTTTTAATATACCACATACTTTCAAATTTTTCTTCAATTCTCATTCTTCTTTTTCCTTTTTTTTTTTTTTGAGACAGAGTCTCACTATGTTGCCCTTGGTAGAGTGCTGTGGCATCACAGCTCACAGCAACCTCAAACTCTTGGGCTTAAGTGATTCTCCTGCCTCAGCCTCCCAAGTAGCTGGGACTACAGGTGTCTGCCACAACACCCTGCTATTTTTTGGTTGCAGCTGTCGTTGTTTGGCAGGCCCGGGCTGGGTTCAAACCCTCCAACTCTGGTATATGTGGCTGGAGCCCTAGCTGCTCCGCTACAGGCACCAAGCCTCATTTTTCTTAAACATATGGAGGTCCCAATCAATTGGGAAATAGACAAAGCTTTCAAGAAAATTCGAGAAGATTAATGTGGTTTAAAGATGGGTTTGGCATTACTGAGGCGATTTTCTAAGCAAAAACCACAGTCCTTCTCCCTATACCTTTATTAGTTCTAAAGGAATCTATGGAATCTTAGAAACTCTACAGTCAGAAGACTGGGAACTTTTTTTTTTCTTTTTTCTTTCTAAGTGACCTAGTATACCTTATTTTTTCTCTATGTATTTAAGAACCCTAAACAGAAAATAATGCTGATATGGGAATAAATTTTCACATTGAGAAATGAGAACAGAATCCTAATCTCATTTATAGTTTATATTTGGACCTGTTTACTATTCTTAATTGGGGCAAGACACTATCGTTTTCAGTATAAAACACCTACCTAAATGTTATATATTATGCTTTAATTCCTGCGGATGTCCAAGGGAAGAACTCTAGCCCAGTGACTGAGTTACTTATTTGTGCTATCCTCAGGTACCAAGGACACAGCAGTTTTCTGGAGAAAACCTGTGTGCTGATCAGCAACCACAAGTCTACATTCTCTGGCTTTCAAAGCACTTGGTGCAAACCTAAAGGGCAAAGAACGCTCCAGAGCACCAGTGATGCTTGGTGCTCCGATGACGAGATGACAGAAGAACAAATACTTTCAGTGTGATCTTCTCCAAAGATGATTAGGCATAAAGTACTTTCAAAAAGTAATTCCCAGAGATATCCTTTGGTACCAAAACCAAACAATACTGTAAAGTCAAAAACAGCAGAAACCCTATATATTAAGAAACAAGGTAAACCACTCATAAACTGCCTACTAACTGTGAAAAGAAACTGATATCCCCCCCATCAAAAAATTAACAACCATCAAAAATATGAGAGACGATGATGAAAGCTGCCTTCAGGACATGCATGCCAGCATGCTGGTTTAGCAGTGTGGACGAAGCACACTGGAGGAATTAACGAGGAATAACGTGGGACCAGGAAGCATCCGCGCATACTCAACACTACTCCAAAGTGACAATGGAAGATCTGTGGATTTATTCCTGGAGATTTTGTGAGGGCTGGGAGGGTAACTTAACGGGAGCACATCTATCATTAAAGCAGACTTAAGTGGAATGTCCCTCAGAAGACACCTTCCACCACCAAAGAAAATACAGTGAAACAATCTCTTATAAACATACGTGAGACCCTACATACATTACACTGAGAAGATTCCATCACACATGATCCATCTTCTGCCAGATACAGAACAAACATATAGGGATTTTTAAAACTGCCTCTATTTTCAGGTCAGGTCTCTGTGACATGCAAAGACATACACAGTTTCTCTATTCTTAAGGAAAACAGAAAAGCCTGTCATTCTGAGATATCATAACACAGAAAACCTAGTACACAAGAAAACATTCCACACTACTGAAGTATTTACAGCTAAATAAATTTAGACAGCCCAAAGTCCATAGCAAAAAGCTGAATTTGCTAGGTCCTCAAGCCCAGGGAGGGCACAGCACGGCCACTACAAAAGGAAGCTTTCCCCCAACCGGTCTCCTCAGCAAATATACTATCTGTGCCGAAGAACATTCCAACTAACAACAGTGCCTTACAAGCCTTGGAATAGGCAAACAATTTGTAAATGTTCAACATAAAACTGGAAAAATATGTGAAAGAATAAAACTGCAGGGACTTACATACCTCCATATCTGGCCTAAACTTATCTTCAAACACAGCCATTGCTGCCAAGGAGCCAGAACCTGTAAGAAAAAGATGCACTTTAAATGTATTTTACCAACTCCCAGCTTCTCCATCTCAAGTTTACCTCAGGGCAACAAAAACAGCAAAACACGCCTGGTGTCACATTCAAGTACAGTGTAAATATTAATCCTATTGGGCCACATAAACCAGGTAAAAACAGTGTTTTTCAAAAGCCTGGAGTCACACTTACCACTATCTCGGGTATATCTGGAACTGGCCCTACTTCTACTACTGACAGGTATAATTGTAAATTATTCACAACAAAATGCTGAAGCATGAAAATGAGGTTATAGAGAACTTGTATTTTTTTCAAAAAGTGAATGTCACATAATTTCATATGCTCTATGCTATGCGTCTTGTGCTCCACACTGTGCCTTGGCAGGCTGCTGGGTATAACACTAAATACCAAGCCAGTTAGAGAGAATAGGCTGTTTTAATGAGCTGGCCTGGTAGAGTCACCTTGACACGCAAGGAAGAAACTACAACACTACCAAAGGTAATAGGACCGCAAGCCGCAGCCACCAGGTTATTCCAGCTACAACTGTAAAACACTTTATTATGTGGCATTTATTTGGAGCTATTATTTTTAGTTTGTACTTTGAAGAGTAACAGCTGAGTAGACAAAATGACAGACAAAGAAACAAAAAATTTATTATCACAATAGCAAATGGCTGAAAGGTTATGCTGTACAGATATTAAAAGATAGCAAATTTATCCCTACGAAATTGGGTGTAAAGGCATTACAGATAAGGAAGAGCTCCCACTGAATGGATGCAAAAGGCAGCTCAGCACTATTTGAAAATTTAAACTTGCTTTGTTCAAAAACCAGAGAATCTTTAGAAAATCATCATCTTGTCTTTTCAGGGTCCTGGCAATATTTCAGGATATTCTAGTTTTGGAGAGAGGATAGAGTTGCCCACAATTTTTTACTCCAATTAGAAGATTTTTTTGGCATTTATTACTTTTTAACTTGTTTTGCATAACACTATCTATTTAGCTGGGTCACAGAGAAAACCATATTTTCTATTTAAAATGATTTGTGTACATCGCTTGACCACCTCAATGGTTTAGCAAAGGAAACAGGCAGCGATTAAACAGTTTCAAATGAGGTGTCCTGCTGATTTTATCAAGTCTGCTGAATGTATAATGAAAAAGGAGAAGCTGACAGCAACGCTGCATTGAGAAAATACAGACTACCTTATCTGAACCATTTAAGGAGGTCCAATTATAGATCAAATTTAAAGGGTAGAAACAGCAGATTTACAGACACAAATCAATGAACATGGTAATCTCCATGAATATGACAGATACTCCTGTTACGGAATATTGCTGTGGATGAGGATCATTACCCTCACAGCACAGGATACATCACAGCTTAGAGCAGTAGGAAGCGTCAAGTGGAGACCAGCATTACAAGCAATGACTATTCATTTAGGCTTTGGGAGCAAAAGGCAACCCCATTTTACCCCTTTCACAACCTTTTTCTCTCTTAAAAAAAAGAACTAAACAGTGATCTCTAAACATATTAAAAGCCCTTTGGAAAAGAGACAGAAACCAAACAGATAAAAAAAACTAGTGTTCTCAGATAAAACTAGCACATATGCAAAAGCAAATTACCGAAAACAAACCTCTGAATTTCAAAGTAAACACGTCCTTGAAGATGTGGAAATAGGGTCAAATTCCACCAACATTCCCTGACTCACATGGTTACTCTGAGACTTGGCCATGGGGAAGTCACTGTAACCTAACCTGCTGTTCTAAGGCACAGGTGAGAGCCAGTCTTGGACCTACTAGTAAAAGCAAGCCAGTTTCGCCTAGAAAACAAAGGACGGCTGCCATGAAGAAAACAAGACAAGTGCAAATGAGGAAACCTCAGAAAGAAATACTTCTAGATACAGGCCGGGCACGGTAGCTCACACCCATAATCCCAGCATTCTGGGAGGGAGAAGTGGGTCCAACAAGGTCCAAGAATACCTCTGTGAAGAGCCCAAGTTAATCTGACCAGAGGCCCAAAATAAACATTTAAAAAGGAGGGGGAGAGGGCAGGTATTTACCTAACAGCTAATAACTCTGTGGAAAACAGTAATGAAATTTTGTTTTGAGACAGGCTGGAGTGCAGTGGTGTGATGGGATCTCACTGCAGCCTCTAACTTCTGTGTTCAAGCTATCCTCCTGTCTCAGCCTCCTAGGTAGCTGAGACTACAGGTACCACCACACCTGGCTACTTTTTGTATTCCTGTGGAGATAAGGTCTCACTGTGCTGCTCAGGCTGGTCTCAAACTCCTGACCTCAAGTGATCCTTCCTCCTTGGCCTCCCCCAAAGTGCCAGGGTTACAGACATTGCCACTAGGGTTACACCCAGCCTTGTAATGAATTATAAAGCTTACCTTAACAGCATTTTTTCCTTAAAAAGGACCAACTGTTTTCTCTCCTGGGCCATCCCTTCTTTGGCAGTTTCACAGTAAATAATTTTACTCTATCCTTTCTCCTAGGTACATATATTTCCTTCTGCTCTGCTTTATTCAATACTTTAAGAAATGAAAAATATTTCCCTCCCAATATAATAATGCTTCCTTTATCAAAAAAATTTTCCTGCTTAGAATCAACACTGTATACAAAATTTCTGTAAGTGGAATTAACATACTAAACCCAGAGACTCTTAAAACATAAAGGGTCTATCCATTGTGGGGAGCCTCTCCACATTACCATTGACTGGTGATTCATTGTTGCTTTTTTAAGACCTGGAGGATATAAGACAAGTGAACATGGAAAGGGCAGAGGTGCTCTTAATACCCTGTATTTCTGGCTTTTTCTTTTACACCTCAGCCCTTCCTCCCCACCACACAGATGCACATACAGTGCCGAGATATTTTCTGAAAAGCAAGAGCTTCTTAAACTGCCTGATACTGCTTCCTACGAAATCAAAGATATTCAGGACCCAAAATAAACTTGAAAGGGATGAGAAATTCAATATTAAAAATAATTTCTAAATCACTTGCAAATTAGCTCCTGCTCCCAGCTTTTCAGGAAAGGAGGACTTTGGCAACCCCTCTTCAGAAATACACAGATGTGCTGGGAGATGAGAGTACAACTGACGTCATCAGCAGCTTCTAGATAACTCTGAATGGGTGTCTGACATGGAGAGAACTGGGGTGCGAATGTCAAATACGACAACAATTGCCTAAAGTGACAAGAGAACAAGATGCAAATCCCCACACAATTTTCAGGCAATGCAACAGAGGACACAAGGAACATAAAGTTTGCCATTTAAAAGGAAAAAAGATGGTAAACTAAATGAGACCAGTATTCTTAATAATATTCAAATAATATTTGTAATTATATTCAATAATTGTATTCAAAATTCCTAGATACTGTTTCCACACCCAAAACTATATACAATAGTAGTGTATTCAAATAATTGTAATTCAAAATTCCTAGATACTGTTTCCACACCCAAAACTATATATAATAAATCACCAAATACCCACCAGTTACTACTTATGACATGTTCAATTATCATATCCCGTTTTCCCCATTAACCATTAATAATGCACTGAGACATTCCATTATTTCAGTATCAACCTACCTAACCTGGCGCTCTTTCATACACAAAACCAAGGTGAAAATCTTTTGAAGGATTGTTAACCCTGATTTTCTATTCCAAAAACAGGGACACCTTAGACATCATAACTTAAAGGTTTCCCATTAAGGAACAAATATACAGAAAATCCAGGGGACAAGTGCCCAGTGCAGTTTCTGCTTTACACAGCAAGTGTGCTGGGTGATGGACATGCTTCCCACCAATGAGGGCTGTGCTCTGTGAGCGCAGGGTGTGAGGCCTGCCATTGAAGAATTTGTACTCCAGCAAGGAGGAGAAGGCAGCCAGGGGAGAATAGCTTTGTAGAGCACCCATGTGTGCCAAGCATCCTATTTTATGTCACTCAGTCATCCTCAGGGTAAGCCATTAAAGTGATAAAGCTTCTTGTCTAGAATTACAGGAACAATCAAACACAGGACAGAATTCCTATCTTGGCTGGGACCCTTATCATTCTCTTATACAGAAAGTTCCGCGTGCCACAGTGCAGTCCAGAGAGAACACACAAGACTTTCCATGATCAGGTCTTCTTCAGCTCCCTCCCTTCCTAAGTCACAGACACTTAAGGCCCCACCAACACCACTGTTAGACAGTAATTTTCCAAATGGCCATGCCATTCCAGACCTGCCTCACAGTGGCACATGGCAGTCCCTCTGCCTCAACAGTCCAAAAGAACTCCTAGTCACCCTTCAAAACCAGCTGAGAGATCACTTCCTCCCAGGAGCCTTCCTCGATCAACCCACACCCCTATAAACTGTATCACTTTCATCTCTGCAGCCTGGCCATCCTTTCATATCTGAATCCCCCATACCCAGCAGCCTCTGGCACATAGCAAGCACTAAGAAAGTATTTGTTGAATTAAGCTGTGCTGAACTATGAATACAGCTGTCCAAATGAAGGAGCTAGTGAGACTCTGAGCTGGGACAATAGTAGTAAATGCCCGGATAAAAATACTGCCTAATTTTACTACACTAAACTGAATATAAGACAAACTCAAATGTAAGTAAAGTGAGTATCCTTTAAAAGTAAAGTGAAAAAGTATCCTTTTTTCAAAAAGGATATAAGCCTTTAAAACCACAAAAATCACATCCTGTTGTAAGGCCCAGTCCAGTCCAAACCACATGCTATCCCAGGAGCTGCCCTCTTGATTTCTGCATTCCATACTAAAGCTCGAAGCTCGCCACTGCCTCCTCAGTAGTTTCCACGTAGCTGCTCCTTAGCAACCTCCACAAACTCTGCCTTTTCTGCCTACCCACAGTTCCTGAATCGCCAGTGTTGCTTCCAGAAAAAGCTCTTGAAAAAAGAACACTAAGATGCAATTCAGTGACCAGCATTTAGAGAGAAGACTATGTGCGAGGACTCTGCAATGACTACCTAGTCACTGTGACTTCACCTCCTGCCTCCACCCCACACACACAATCTCACCCAGCCAACCACACTGCTCAACACCCCAGCTCCCCACCTACCCAGGAGCCAGCATGGAGGGGAGGGTGCACTAGCAGGCGGTGCCACACACACCCTGATCCACTGCAGCCACTCAGGTGGGCACCACCTTGCCTCATGCCAACCAGGTGCTCGTTAAAAGAACTGCAACCGATGCCCAGTGAGGTCCCGGAAAGAGCACGCAGCTTACTTACTGTGGGGACTGGATTCACTCAGAGTGCCAGTGTGGGTCACCCACATCTGCTGACCCCCTCCCAGAAAAAGGAGTCTCAACCACCAGTGCCACAAAGGCCACACCTCCAATCAATTTTGAAAATGAAATATCTGTTCTCACAATAGCAGCCACTGGCTTATATAAAATTACTAGCTCCGATAAGTAACATAAAATATAAGCCCTGAAACTCAGACAAATATATGCAACATGAAGAACATAATAACTAAAAAGAGCTCACAGATAAATTATATCAACACTCCAACAGAGAAAAGAACACAGTAGCTTACAAAAAAGAGAAAAGGCAGAGGCCTATGCACCTTTAGAAACATCATGCAAGTTCACTAGTAATTCAAACTTAAATAAAATGACCATCATTAGCCTTTTAAATTAGCAAAGATTAATAAGAATACTAGAGGTAAGACAGAGGTATGATAAAATGAGTACTCTAACACACCTGGTGAAGCCAAAGTGGATAGAACTTTTCTAGTGAGCAATTTATAGAGACATCAACTGGAAATCATCAAGCTATACATACCTACCAAATCAGCAATTCTACTGCTATAGAGTTATTCTAAAAAACAAACAGACAGGTACCCAAGTCATGTTTATAAAAAATTATTGATGGGGTGGGGCAGGGGGAACTTGGAGATAAATGTAAAGGTCCAACCATCAGGAGACAGGAAAAATAAACAGTAAAATATTATCACACTAGTCATTAAACACAGCAGAAGTGTAATTTTTTTGGTAGTAGAAAGATGTCCATGACATAAGATTTGGTGAGGGGGGAAAAACATGCTGCTTGCAGCATTAACAGATGTACCTATGCAGAACATCTTACACATATCTAGAACAACACAAACCAAAATGTGCCTGTTTCTGGGTGGTACTGTTTTCTTTTTGTGTTTTTAAATTTGTCTTCAAAAATCACGCATTATTAGTAATGTTTTAAGTTATAAACTTAGAGAAAACCCAATATTATGACAGGATGAGAAAAGCAAGCAAAAGACCAAGCCCTTGCAAGCTGGAACAGTGTTCCTGTGTTAACAGCAGTAGCAGGCAGCTGATGCCTTAAATTTGTATACAGGGGCCTGAAGGTCAACCCACACCTCATTGAACAGTACCAAAGAAGGGCAGTGACTGGTCATCACAAATACACCGTGTCTCTCTTATCACTATCCTGAGGAGGGCCTCCTAGGGACTGCCTTTGAGGTGAAATCCTCTTAATAATAAAAAATAAAAACCTTTGAGCAAATCAGCATGGAGCCAGACCCCACTTACCCAGAAGTGTGCTCTGGAAAACAAAGTTTTAAAGAGTCTACAGCAAACACAGGTGTAATCAAAACATGTGGTATTGGCCGGGCGTTGTGGCAGGCGCCTGTAGTACCAGCTACTTGGGAGGCAGAGGCAGGAGACTCGCTTGAGCCCAGGAATTGGAGGTTGCTGTGAGCTGTGATGCCACAGCACTCTACCCAGGGTGACAGCTTGAGGCTCTGTCTCAAAAAAAAAAAAAAAAAAAAAAAAGTGGTATTTAAGAAAGTTCAAAGCACAGGCTCGTCAGTTTTGTTTGCTCTTCAGACATGGCAGGTAGCAGTTCCATTTTACATAGAGACTGAAGCTTGGCGATAAGACACTTGCCCAGAACATATACCAGTGATTAACAAATCTGGGATTCTGAAGCCAGATCTTCCTGAATTTAAAGTGTGCGATGTTCTTTCCATTCCACCACATGGCCTCTTAAATAGCAAAGCCAAATGCTTGAAATCAAGATTAGCAAGTAAGGCTGGAAGAAGGAGCTATCTTTTCTTAGTTCCCTACCCCAAAAAAGCATGCTTTCAAACTTGCTTTTTCTTCAGATTTCAGGAGAACGATTATCACACATCTGGATATAGTTAATTTGTGTTACCTTGCTTGGAAATTCAAATGAGACTAGAATTCAGTTAAATATTTTAAATGATTAAACATATGCTATTGCCATTCACTGTTCAGCAATGCCACTCAAGTATCTGTTCGAAAAGGATTTACTTTAAAATAGCCTCATTCAAAAACCAAAACAAATAAACAAAAAACCCCAGTGTATTGGTCTCCATTTGCTAAAATCTTTAAAGATGTTCTTGATCTTAGCTTATAAGAATTAGCAATTCACTTTACCTAACTTTCCTGAGAACAATCCAACTCAGGATAAAATCTGGAATAAATCAAGAAAATTGTACAATCTACATATTGTTTTTATTTATTCTACACATTTAAAAACACTTTCAGGCTCGGAGCCTGTAGCATAGCGGTTATGTTGCCAGCCACATACACTGAAGGTGGGGGATTCGAACCCGACGCAGGCCAGCTAAACAACAACAACTGCAATAACAACAACAACAACAAAATAGCCAGGCGTTGTGGCGGGTGCTTGCAGTCCCAGCTACTTGGGAGGCTAAGGAAAGAGAATCAATTCAGCCCAAGAGTTTGAGGTTGCTATGAGTTGTGCCACCGTGGCACTCTACCAAGGGCGACATAGTGAGACTTTGTCTCAAAAAAATAAAAATAAATAAAAACACTTTCAATGCCAGGCACATTGTCTCACGCCTATAATCTCCAAACTTTGGAAGGCTGAAGCAGGATTACTTGAGGCCAGGAGTTGAACACCAGCCTGGGCAACTCAGAGAGACCTCCATCTCCTCAAAACATCAGCCAGGTGTGGTGGCATATGCCTGTACCTCCAGGGGAAGCTAAAGCAGGAGGATAATTTGAGCCCAAGAGATAAGAGGCTACAGTGAGCTATAATCACACCCCTTTACTCCAGCCTGGGTGACAAAGTGAGATCCTGTCTCTATATAAACATACAAATAAATATTAAAAACACTTGCATTGGCGGCGCCCATAGCTCAGTGGGTAGGGCATCAGCCACATACACCAAGGCTGGCAGATCTGAGCCCAGCGCGGGCCTGCTAAACAAAAATGACAACTACAACAAAAGAATAGCGGAGCATTGTGGTGGGCGCCTGTAGTCCCAGCTACTCAGGAGACTGAGGCAAGAGATTGATTAAGCCCAAGACTTTGAGGTTGCTGTGAGCTGTGACACCCCAGCACTCTATTGAGGGCGACACAGTCAGACTCTGTATCAAAAAAAACACTTGCACTGACATGGCTTGGGGATAGTGGAGTTTTTTTTAGAAAATGTATCATTTTTATGTCAGAGATCACTAAGATGAAAAACAAACTTAGCAATTCTATAATCTATGTAATCATACAAGCTAAAGAAACAATAGAAGACTGAAATAATTTTCTAAAACCTTTTGCTTCTAAGTCAAACACTAGGAAGATCCTGAAAGCCAGCAAGTAGAAATTTACTTTTGCTAAAAAGATCTATGAGTGCTCTTTAAGGTTTTAGACCCTGAACTCGAAGTACAGGGGTTATTTTCCCATCTAATAGATAAGGAAACTCAGGCTCAAATGATTTCTAATAATTTGCCCATGGCAACATAGTGAAGGGAAGTAGAACAAGATTTAAAACCCAGGTCTTGTTCTTAAGCCCATGCACCTTTCAGAAGGGCAACTCCCCACTCTTTCTTGAAACAAACCATTCCCAGGTGCCCGCTCAGTGGTGGCAGAATCTTTGGGAACACAAAGATACACAGGAGGTGGCCTAGTCCTGGCACTCCCAGGCTGTCTGACCCAGGCTCCACGAGGCTGCCAAGTTGCTCCATCAGGCACCACCCCATCGAGCACCAAGTGAGCACTGTCTCAGAACCTTGCAGCAGGCTGTCCGACACCCTAGCTGTCTTCTGACACAAAGGGCTGAGGACAGTCTGCATCTCCCTCAAGGGCGGCTCTGAGGGTTAAATGAGATGCCGCATGTAAAGCAGAATGCCCGGCACAGAGTAAAAGTTCAATATAGCCAGCTATTGTCATCGCTCTACAACCAAGGTCCCCACCATCTAGCAGCCATTCTAGACAATCATTCTCAACAAGTCCCAGGGTTGGCAGTCCCTGGAAACAGAAGCCTTCAAAATTTCTTTTCTCAAAGTCATGAAGTTATATGAGGCAGAAGGAAATAGATTTCTACTGCTTTTCCCCAAATCAATTTAACCAGATGTTCTCAGGAAAAGAGCTGTTCCTTCTGCTAAAGAGCGGTCCATTTTAAGCACCCAAGGACCTGTTTGCCACCATGGCCTGCCAAAGTGTAAGATGTGTGCAGTGATAAAAGAGTCACACACAGAACTTTCTAATCCATCAGTGTCAGCTCTCCCTGACAGAGTGCTTACTCACACTTGCTCATTGTTAGGCAACTGGCCACTCAGCCTGGATAAAATTTGGTGCTTTCCGCAGACCTGGGGACTGGGATCATTTTTCACTCCCTTCCTGCCCACAAGGCCTAGTCACCTGGTATTGGTTGCTCTGGAGGCCAATGCCAATGTGTGAAAAGCTGATTTATGAATATAAAACAATGTTGGTGCCAGGGGACCACGTCCGGCCACTAGAGAGCAGTGCAGCACCTCTCACTGCTCAGTGAAATTGAGACCCAGGCCTTAAATGGTTTAATTGTATGCATGCACTTCATTATAAGTCTTGGCCAAAAGCTTCCAGGCAAGGCAAGCCAAGCAATCAGACAATTCTTGCATCGCCTGCTAAAATCCAGATTTGTCCTTTGTCAGCATAAACAGTTTAATTTGATGTTTTCACTCCTGAGTAAGCACTGAGTATTACATTGAAACCCCTCATGAGGGAAAGAATGCTTTCTTTTCATCAGCAAATGTACCTCAATGTCAAAGCCTACTGACAATATTCCCAATGAATTAAAACAATTATTCCATTTAATATGCTCAAAAATATTTTTACTCCAAAACAAATTCCTCAAAAAATGGAGTTTCTTTTCTAAATGCAATGTAGTCAAAGAGGAGTTAATTTTTTTTTTTTTTTGTAGAGACAGAGTCTCACTTTATTGCCCTCTGGAGAGTGCTGTGGCATCACACAGCTCACAACAACCTCCAACTCCTGGGCTTAGGTGATTCTCTTGCCTCAGCCTCCCGAGTAGCGGGGACTACGGGCACCCGCCACAACGGCCTGGCTATTTTTTTTTGTTTTGTTTTGCAGTTCGGTCGAGGCTGGGTTTGAACCTGCCACCTTCGGCATGTGGGGCCAGCGCCCTACTCGCTGAGCCACAGGCGCCAACCCACAAACTCTTATTCTTAAGAAAAGACTAACAATCAGGGGCATTTGGGCCTAAATGTGGAAGGTTCTATTTTATTAGCGCATTTTAATGAAATGCTACAAGGTATAGGGGAGAGAACACAGGCATAGCCTAACTCTATGTTTACAGGATAAGATGGAGGATGAAAATTACCTTAACATATGCCTGTCTTAGTCAGAGTGAGGTCTGCCAAGGAGCAGCAGCTCCCACTCCGGGAGAGCACAGGGCACAGCCTCACCTCCCTGCTGCAGGAGCTCAAGGCAGTCCCAGCTGATAGGGCTCTCAAAGGCTTCCCTTACTCTGGTCCACAATGCAAGAGAGCTTCCCAAATTGCAGGTACTCCACTTTGCATGCTTTTTTTATTTTTATACTTTTGTGTCCCTCAGAATCCTCAAGGACAAAGGGATTTTAATAATTTATAAAGTATACCTAGTTTTAATCATAAGTAAAGATTTATCTCATTCGTGGAGCTTGTGAGCAAACAGGACTTCCTATTTACTGAGAAAAAGTACCGCTACATATATTTTCTCATTTTTAATTCATCTGTGGACTAGATGGTATTTTCTCCATTTTATAGATCGAAAAATGGTTAAGTTCAGAGTGGCAAAGGAGCCTACTCAAAGTCACACAGCTAGTAATGGCACACTGCGAATCTGAACCCAGGTATGGTTGAAAGCTAATCCCTCATTCCGTGGACTATACAGCGAAAAATCTTCTAATGCATAAAATGACTTTCTATTCAGTCTGACCTGTAAGGAGGTAAAAGACATCAAGCACAAGGTTATGAGACTATACAGGCATTTTTCTTTAGCAGGGGCAATTCCGGTCTAAGTTTAAAATAAGAGCAGGCAAAGATGAGTTAGTTAACCTCACTCTCTCTGAAGTTTGGTTTAAAGCCAAAAATTTAAAGTTGCGAGCATTTCATTTAACTATTCTGAAAAGTACTCTGGCAAGGGCTTTTACTTGACTAAGAATTAAACCCAAATCTGAAGACTTCATGGTAAAATGTAAGAGCAGAAACAAAAAAAAAGGAGAAACAACAACCTATACATTAATTCAATATCTCATTATTTTCTCTATACGAGACATTTAATTTTCTGTTTTATAAAGAATCAAGATAAAGTCCAATCTAATTAGAACAGATTAAGAACTGGCAAAGGCTGACTACATTACATTCCCTGTAACAATATGATGACTTTTAAAGTAAACATCTTCTCATTTCCTGACATAATGGCACCATCTATTGGCTGAGTACCACCTCTGCAGCAACCAAGAAGCAAGACACATTATTTCAGCTTTCACGGGCTTTAGGTTCCCAGTCATTTTATTCCCCACACTCCTTAACAGCATAAATTTTACTTTATAAAACCCATGCATGCACATTTCAAATCTAAAACACATTTAACTTATATTAATCAAAGTAGGAAAAAATGCCAGAGAAATCTTAGTACACAGATCTACGTATAGAAAATGTGTTAGCACTGAAATGACCCCAACACCGTGCACTGTGCTATGTGCTATATACAAGGATTTTTATAGCTAGTATCTCTCTTCATTCTCACACATTTCCATGGGACAATTCTAGCCACCCTTTTACAGAACACATCAATGCTCATAGACAAACAGCTACATGAATGTTAGATAAAAGATCTGAACCCAATTTGATTCCGAATGCCAGCTTTTTCCACTAAGCCAAAACTGCCTCAAAAAACGGCCAAGGGCAACACATAGTGGCTGGCAAGGTGTGATTACAGATGTAATCTGGGAGGCCATGGAGGCAGGACTGCTCAAGGCCAGTTGTTTGAAACCAGCTTGGGCAGCACAGCGAGATCCTATCTCTACAAAAAATATATAAAATTGAAAAATTAGCCAGGTACAGTAGTACACACCTATAGTCCTGGCTACTTGGGAGGCTGAAACAGGGGGATCACTTGAGTTCAAGAGTCCAAGGTTGTAGTGAGATGTGCTCAGGATCGCAGCACCCCCATCTGGGCGACAGAATGAGTAAGACCCTGTCTCTATAAATAAATAAATAAACAAGTTCCAGAGGTGAGGTGGCACACTGCTGAAGCAGAGATAAACTGAAGCCAGGGCTTCCGTCTGTTTTGCTAGGATTCTAAGTTATACTCCAGGGGGTTACAGGAAAGCCTGGTCTCGCCAGTCCTGCCTATATGGACAGAGCTCCTGCCAGCACGGTTCCTCCCTTGGCCAGCCCTAGCACAGAGAAGAGGGACACAGATGCAAACCAGTCCTGATGAGACACAGGTTCCGGAGCCCTGTGTACACAGTCCACCACACAGCTGACCCTGGTGCAGGAAAAAGAACTTTCAGCAACACTACAGCTATGAAGTCCATATACATGTCCTGTGGGAAGTTTTTTATGAAGGCCTGTGGACTAAATACAGCTGCTGCTAAAGTTACACCTGATTTAAGAGTTGAAAATGAATATGGAAGAAACATTTGCCATCTTGAGGCACACTCATTTGATCCAGCACAGGGTACCTTTCAAAACCAAGTCATATGAAGATATGAAAATGTCTACACAAAGGTTGCACTTCTGAGTACAAATACAGAGAAAATGGAAAGACAGAAGTTCCTATCACAGTTCTAAGTTCCAACTTAATTGTAAGATTCTTTTGCCCACAAGGTGAGATATCCCATATGCTAGCCTCTCTTGTCCTGTGTCTTTCTAACTGCTCGCAGGCCTTGTAAACTGGGATTTGTAGGTGCATTCCAATAATTAGGAAACTGCATAACCAGTTTACCTGGAAATAGAGTTTTACCTGGATGGTCCTGGCAGTGACCCCAAGCCTTCCCAATTGGTGCATACCAATGTTTATTCCTTGAGTTAGTAGTCCTAAATTATCCAAGGACCTCATTTCCAGGAAAGTCATGCTTGAAATTTTATTCATATTAATTCTCTACGTGGAGAAGCAGGCAAAAAAAAAAAATTTTATAGACCCTGCCAATGCTGCTACAAGGAACACTGCCAAAGTAATAGCAAAAGATGGTCCCCAAGCTTCTTCTGACACTACTTCAGTTTGCCTAATAAAGAAAAACTGGCAAGTTCAAAGAATAAGCTAATTAATCTGAGAATTAAAGAATCCACATTTTGTATATAAAAAGTATGACTAAAACCCTTTCTCTTTCTTAATAAAGTCAGAGAATCTTGCCCAGCTTTCAACAATCACACTTATCAATCAATAGCAGTCTCTTCCAAATTAGGCTCTTAAAAAAGAAGTAAATGAAACCTAAGGGGTCCGTTTTCTGTTTTGAGAATGGAGCAAATCCCACTTGGCCTAGACCATGTGCCACATTCCAAGGGGGGCAGAAAAATCAGAGACTGAGGTTCTCATCCTAACTCATGTGTTTCCCTGTGTGTCCTTGGCAAAGTAACCTCTCCGAGCCTCAATTTCCTCATCTGTCAGACAGGGACGATAGCACCAACCTCAGTGTTGCAAAGATTAAATCTGTAAAGCATCTCACAACCATCACTGGTGCTACAGCTGGACAAATGTTGCTGTCATTACAACCAACACTGTGTGCATGTAGATTTTAGGGCAGAAACTGTCCAAGGGCCATACCATAAGGAATACGATACATCAGTCTTCCAAGTAAACCCTCAGGAAGACCAGTCCTCACCAAGGTTCCTGGACCCAGGGCTCAATGCAGACGGAAAAGATGAGCAGGCAAGACAGGTGTCTTCTATTCAATGTAAATTAGGAGTAGCCTTCAGGCACCTGGCTAGTCGCCAATACAGGCCCATGGGGAAACAAAATGTAGACACCCTTGTCTTATGGGTAATTTGTAGCTTCCAGCTCTTACTGTCAAATCACTCAGAAAAAAAAGAAAAAGACTAATTGCAAAGTTTTGCTTTTTTCATAATAAAAAACTCGTAATTTAACTAAAACATGAGAATTCAGATAAAATATTCATTCTCTCACTTAAGCTAACTTATGGAAAGCCTTAATCCCATAGTGAATGTTAATATTCCACATCCACTTCCTTATCCTCTCCAGGGGAAGAGGGAGGGAAAGGGCGGGGGGAGAAAAGACAAAACAACAATAAAAATTGAAGCCAGATTAGGAAGAAAGAAAGCCCCACACAGCTACTACCACAGGGAACAATGGCTAAAAGAAACTAAAGGAAAGACAAAGACAAAAGCCCAGGGCAATACAAAACCTTATTTTACATTCTCTGTAAAGAGCTCCTCTTCACAATGGACTTGGATTGGAAAGAAAGAAAAAAACAAAAAGCATGTTGTCTTGGGGAAGTAGAATTATGAATTTTTTTAAATTTCCTCTGATACAATAAAGTTGTTTCAGTAAATAGTGTTTTTAACATGCAAGACAGAAAATCTACACATAGAAAGCAATCGAACTTTAAAAAACAAACAAATGCCCTTTGGGAATTTGTATAAATATTTTTAGTATTCAGAAGCAAGGCTTAACAGCGTACTGAAATAACATCTGTAAGATGATAAAAATCACAGTAGCTGTATTGTACTGGGGCTTGCTTGAGATGGAAGACAAGGGTTCAAATATCAGCTTTGTCACATACAGGCTGAGTGATATTAGGTGAGCTGCTAAGTCTCTCTAAGCTTCACATTTCTTGTAAGAAAAAGCAATTGATAACATCCTTTACATAGAATTCTAATTGAAAATGATGTGACAGCATCCAGCAGACACTAAACACTCCATATATTAACATATGCTTCAAACTTAAAATAATACTAAGCTTTAACAAAAAAAAAAAAAAAAAAGACTTGTCACACACACTTTGTACTTTTTCCTACAGCCAAACTGGGGCCACACAAACAGAACACAATCTAAACCAACCTTACTCCAGCATGGGAACTGTAAACTTAATTCACAATGAACAGCAGCTTAGGTTTCTACTAACACCAAGTTTCAGATATTCTTTGGCACAAACAATTTAGAGAATCAGAAAATTATGTTACCATCAAATACTCACTGAGTCACCCAGGGCTCAACTAGACACAGACTCTACTCTGAGACCTCAAAATTTTACAGAGGCAGAAGGAACAACAGCCGGGCAAAGCCAAGTTTGGCCAAGGCTGCAGTCCTAGAATCCTGCTTCACACCTGGGAGGGACTTGCTAACTCAGCCAGGGAGGAGGGCTGGGGGTGGGAGGTGTGACTTCAGGCTGCCTTGGAGTGGGGAGAATACTCCAAGCAGAAACAGCATTTCTGAAACAAGGTAGCAGTCAGCAGTGGGCTGTTGAAGTCTGTTCAGGGGAGGGTAAGGAGCTCTGATCCACAGAGGCCTGGGTGCAAGTGGAGAAGAAATAGGTAATGAGAGAGGAAAAAGGGCCTAGAGCCCAAGTGGCAAGGAAGGTGGCCCCAGGTGGTGTAGTTACTGAAACACTGTAGCCAAGAGACAGCAAGGCAAGAGAACTGCAACAGAGTCCCAGGATGTGGCCTACTAGCTGGCTCCTGAGTGCTCTCTGTACTAACACTGGCAGCGTCTGCCACCACTAGATCCCTCCACCGCCTCAACATTTCTGGCATGGATGCAAGCTCCCTCCCTGCCCAGGCTCCCTCACACTCAGGCTCCCTACAGCTGTCAGCCTGCTGTTTCTCATAAGCGAATCTAATCTTCTCCTTCCCAGCTTGGAAACACTAGCTGGGAACCTCCAGGACAAAATAAAAACAGCTTGTCCCCTCTTCAGCCTTGCCTCTGCCCCACCCTCTGCAATGTCCGTTTCTCTTCCAGCTGCCCCTTCTTTGCTTCCTTCGTGGACCCCCACACTCTACTCCTGCTGCACCCATCTAGCAACCCCTAGCCTTTCAGTTCCCAGACCACTACACTGACCCCTGCACCACAGGGGAAGGGGTGGGAGGGTCGCTAAGGCCTACTCCTCAGGTCTCGGTTTAAGTGTTACTTCTTCCTGCCTTTCGCCTACCAGACTGGCAAAAATGCTCAGTGTTGGTGAGATTGAGGGAAAGGTAGCCTCATATTCTCTGGTAGAGTACGAGCTAGTGTCATCGTTTGGAAGGCAATTTGGCAATGGCTCTCCAAAGGTCAAAAGCACTGGACAGCTGGCTAGCTGATGCTTTTCGGGGCTGCCCAGCAGCTGTACTTCCTCCAATGTCTGGG
Source organism: Perodicticus potto (assembly GCA_963574655.1). Classification (NCBI taxonomy): domain Eukaryota; kingdom Metazoa; phylum Chordata; class Mammalia; order Primates; family Lorisidae; genus Perodicticus; species Perodicticus potto. Next base: position 27,081 of record CAUYRH010062377.1, read on the forward strand.
GACTCCACCAGCATAAGAGTGGGGGAGGCTGGGCTTCTTTGATCAGAAGTCCCACCCTTCCCTATGAGGAACTCTCTGGGGTGAAAGAAATGACAGGAAGACTCAATTCTAAAGCAGCCAAGGTCCAGCAGCAGCTGTACCAGCAGTGGAGATGGAGGTTCCTGCACTCACCTGGCTTGTTCTGAAACAGAATTCTGACACTGTTCTTGGCCCCAAACCCAGTTCATGCCCTCCCAGGTATGTTGTAAGCCACCTGCTATCCTTTAAAAAGAAAATTCCCCTTTTCCTTGAATCATCCACTGTTTACAAAGGAGAGTTCTAACCAATGTAGGCATATACCCTCATCCAGAAATGCCACTACCAGGAATTTATCTAAATAAAGTATATATTTATACAAGTAGACCAAGATACATATGTTGCAAGAATCTGAAAATCAAAATATCCAACAATAGGAGAATGTGTCAGTTAAGTCATGGTATAAGCCATAAACTGGAATTCTATATAACTCGGTATTACAGAAATCATGCAGAACTACATATGCTGATAGAAAAATTTTTTCAAACTAAGTTAATAGTAAGGGAAGAATATGATGTATATAACCTGACCTTATTTGTATATTTTGAAAAGGGACAGACAAACCCAAGGTGCATCAAAATATTTTCTGGAAAAAATACAACTCTCAACAGTGACACAAACACACAAAAAAACCTCAAAGTAATTTATTCATGTATTAAAATTGGATGTTACCAATGTCTTGTTCTTCTTAATATAGTCTTTCAAACTAGGTAACAAATTAGACTGTGTAGAGTAAGTGGTTTTTAAACACAAATGTCCTGCAGATGCATCATCCTGAACTCACACTAGACTTGGAAAGACAGGAGATCACTGCTGGCCAGGACAAAGCACAAGAAGAGATTGCAGAAGTTATTCTACCTTTCCTGCTGTTTAATTAAGGTATCAGAGAGAAATAAAAACAAGATGTTCAGGGAGGTAACAAATACATTTGAATAAAGCAATTCAGAACAATACTAAAATTACCCTAAGTATATTCATTTTAAAATAATTACAAAGATTCATCCATATGGTACCTGGGGGTAAATCATTCTCCCCAACAAAAAGGGAACATCTGTTGTACAAAAACCTTCTAAGAGGCTAGAGAACACAATGGAGTAACAAAGTCTCAAACTGGCAATTTCCAAACTAACTCAAGACAGCAGTTTTCCTAAGTGCAGAGCCAAGATACCAAAACAGAAAATCTAAGAGGTAAATGATGGCTGGAAAAATACCAGCTACATTGTGACATGTTCAAATTGCTGGACCTTTCAAATTTGACCCAGAAACATAAATGTTAGAACCTGAAAATCCCAATTCTTCTAAAATATAATTTTATCATCTTTTTTTTTAAGTCATTAAAAAAATTCTTTTATTTAGCAGTTAGAGCTAAAATACAAATGTAAAAGGCTGGTCTGAGAAAACCAACTACTATTTACTGGCCAGGCATAACAACAGATGCTGTGTATAAATTATTTTCAACAACCTGGTATAGTAGGCATTGTTGCTACCATTTCACAAGTGAGGAAATCAACGTCAGATAGGAATCAAATGCCCACGATCCCTCAGAGGCTGACTAGGTAAGGCAGGACCCTGGTCACTCTAGCTCAGTGGTTCTCAACCTTCCAAAAGCCGCGACCCTTTAATACAGTTCCTCAAGTGGTGATCCCCAACCATAAAATTATTTCCATTGCTACTTCATAACTGTAATTTTGCTACTGTTATGAATTGTAATGTAAATATCTGATATGCAGGACGGTCTTAGGCGACCCCTGTAAAAGGGTCGTTTGACCCCCTACAGGGGTCATGATCCACAGGTTGAGAACCACTGCTCTAGCTAAAAAAACAAAACAAAAAAACTCTAGTCATGTACCAGGCATGTTTTGAGGTGAGGCCTCCACTCTAGCTTTCCATCACCAGGAGGCTCTTTCACTCAAATCCCACCTTCTCTTTAAAGATATACCCTGACCTTTCTATTCAATACTGCAACCTGCTTTCCACCCCCTGCTGCCCACCATTCCCAGGTCCCATTATCATATGCAAATGTTTTTAACTTTTTATTTTCAGATCATTGTAAATTCACATACAGATGTAAAAAATAACACACAGAGTTTCCATATACCTTTGACCTAAAGGCAACGTCCTGTGTAACCATAGTATAGTATCACCTGAATTACTTTTTTCTCCTAATTTCACTTCCTAGTACAGGTTGAGGATATGTTATGCAAATTTTTTTTTTTTTGAGACAGAGTTTTACTATGTCGACTCAATAGAGGGACGTGGTGTCACAGCAACCTCAAACTTTTGGGCTTAAGTGATTCTCTCTGCCTCAGCCTCCCAAGTAGCTGGGACTACAGGCACCCACCACAACACCTGGTTATTTTCTTGTTGTAGCTGTCGTTGTTTGGCAGGCATGGGCTGGATTCAAACCCACCAGCCCTGATGTATGTGGCCAGCACCCTAGCCGCTGAGCTATAGGGGCTGAGCCGTCCTTATGCAAAATTCTTAGGACCAGCCAGGCACAATGGCTCACACCCATAATCCTAGCACTCTGAGAGGCGGGTAGACTGCTTGAGCTCAGGAGTTTGAGACAAGCCTGAGCAAGAGGGAATCCCCATCTCTACTAAAAATAGAAAAACATTAGCCAAGCGTTGTGGTGGGCACCTACAGTCCCAGCTACTCCGGAAGCTGAGGTAAGAGGAATTCTTGAGGGTGCAGTGAGCTATGACACCACAGTATTTCACCCAGGGCAACAAAGTGAGACTCTATCTCAAAAAAATAAAAAATAAAATAAACAGCAAAATGCTTAGGACCAAAAGTATTTTGAGTTTTTGAATTTCAGATTTTCTCAGACTTTGTACTCGGTCCAGCATTCCTAATCCAAAAATCCAGAATTAGAAATGCACCAATGAGCATCAGGTCCACACCCAAAATGTCTCAGATTTTGGAGTATTTCAGATTAGGGATACTCAATCTGTACATTACAAGTATAGTTTTATAGCTTTTTATTGTCTATCTACCCCTACTAAAACATAACTCCTCACAGGCAGGAATCTTTCTCTAAATTTTGGATTCACTGCTATACACCAAGGACCTAGAACAGGGCCTAGTCCATAGTAGGAACTTGGTAAATCAAAGCACTATACTGCATTACACCTCTAACAGGAAATAGACCAGCTCTTCAACAGCCCATCTTAGTAAATTAGAAGATTCTGAAACATCAGGGAAACGTTACACTCACCCATGGTGACATAAGGCAACTTATCAGTTGATCCGTGAGGGTAGATGCTGTAGAGGTGAGGTCCAGTAACATCCACTCCCCCTAAAACTAGGGCTGCACCAATGTAACCTTGATACCTGGTAATCAGTTTGCATAAGAAAAAAAAAATGAGTCTACACAGCATCACTGTAACTTAACCAAAAGTTTTTCTTATACCATTTCATTAAGGAATTATTATTTTGATGGGAACAAAAGGGGGAAGGGAATTAATATTAGATAAGCATCTGCTACCAGCCAATAAGAATTACAAATTGTGTGAGGCACTCCTAGTAACTCATCTCAGCCCAGTCTCGCAGCTCCCTTTATCATTCCCATTTTAGAAAAGAGAAAACCAACCAAGAGACATAGACTCTGGCCTAGTGTCTCAGAGCCAGCTTTGGGTTACTCCAAAGATTATCAGCACCACTTCCATCACACGTCTCTAATCAGCAGATAAGCTACCATCAAAGTTGACAATGAGGAATTGCTAAGCACAAGCTGTTCAGTTGTTCAAATTATTAACCTCATCACAGTCTCAACAGGAAAACAGCTTTTGTCAAACATCTTTTCCTTTGAATAAATCTACAAAATTATAACCACTAATTAGGGAAGTGAACAATGAAATATCCCGACAATCTATAAAAACCATTGCTATCACCCACAGGATAAAGCTACAGGTCATCAAGAACTTTAAAAGGAGTACATTTTGCACTCTGTCCCAACTCGCCTGACTGTGCACGTATTTATTCCTTTGGACCCTTTTACCTGGTTGGGTTTCCATTTCTTTCTTCCTTTCCTTTCTTTCCTCCCTATCTTTCTTTTCTTCCTCCCTTTCTTTCTTCCCTTCCTCTCTCCCTCTCCCTCCTATCTTCCTTCTGTTTTTGAGGCAAGGTCTTATTCTATGGCCCAGGCTGGAGTACAGTATCATAGCTCACTGCAACCTCGAAGTCCTAAGCTCAAGCTGCCCTCCAACCTCAGCCTCCCAAATAGCCAGAACTATAAGCACGTGCTACCACACCCAACTAATTTTTTAGTATTTTGTAGAGACAAGGTCTTGCTACTGCCCGGGCTGGTCTCCAACTCAAGCAATCCTCCCCGCCTGTCCTCCCAAAGTGCTAGGATTACTGCCTTGGTCTAGTTTTCCATTTCTATTGACTCCTTTCTCTATATTTTAGCATAGCTACTGGCCTATGGCCTGGGGGTGGGGACTGCAGATTTAAAGGTCTCTGCTGTGAGCCTGTAGCTCTTTGGGAAGAATAACAAAACCAACATTGTGCTGAATTTGCCACATAATATAATAAACTGATACAAATAAATTAACACGAGAACCAAAGTCGCAATTTTAGACTGAGCCATGGCAACACATCAGAAAGTTGCTTTAGGTAAGTAGAACAGTCAAGTCCAATATTTATTTCCCCTGTCCCTCGATTAACAAACTATTATTTCAGAAAGAATCTTCCAATTATAAATGAAAAATTCAAGAACAAGAAAGCATTTTAGAAGCAGCCTGAAGAGGGAACAGAGCCCCAGAGAGAAGAAACTCATCCAAAGTCACGAGCTAAGAGCACGGTCAAGACTGGAATACAGGGCCAAAGTCACCAGCACCACCACCCTTCCACTAGTGTCTCTCCCAGTACACTATCTGCCATCAAATAGAGTGTTTAAATAAAATAAATAACACCCAGCTAGTTCTCTTCCAAGCTAAAATATAATATGATACCTTTAAAAGAATCTAAGATGTCTTGGCAAATTATCGAAATCCTTAAAAATTGATCCAGAAATTCTACTTCCAGGATTGTCTTATAAAGATATAATTAGACAAATTCACAGAAATGAATGCACAAAGATGTTTACTACATCATTCTGATGCTAAAAAAATGGAAACAGACACAGGGAGAAATGGCCTAATAAACTTATATAGCCATGATACACAACAGAACATAACACAATCACTGAAAATCCAGATATGTTTTCTCAAGTATTATCAATGATAGTACAAACTAGTCCAACCTTTCTCAAGGACAATTTTGCCAATATGTATCAAAATGTAAAATGTGCTTATCTTTGACCCAGCAATTCTACTTCTAGGAATCTATTCTAGAATATAGGCTAAGGAATTAATCACTCAAGTAACCCAAGGTTCTGTATCCAAAGGACAGGATACCGAATAATACCTTAAATACCCTAAACTGGATAATACAGTTAATCCTTAATAATTGGTTAGACTGTAATACACCCACAGAACATACATTATGGTAGCAACAAAAATTATGGTATCAATCAACAGCTCTTAAGTATACACACAAGTTTTTGCTAGCTGGGCATGGTGGCTCACACCTGTAATTCCAGCACTTTGGGAGGTCCAGACAGATGGAAGACTTGAATCTATGAGTTCAAAACCATCCTCAGCAACATAGTGAGACCTCATGCTGGATGTGGTGGCTAATGCCTGCAGTCCTAGCTATTCAGGAGGCTGAGACAAGAGGACCACTTGGGCGACAGACTTTGAGGCTGCAATGAGCTATGATGGTACCACTGAATTCTAGCCTGAGCAATGAAGCAAGATCTTATCTCAAAAAAGAAAAGAAAAGTTTGTTCCCATTTCAGGAAGGGAACAAGTGTTCAGAAGTTCTCTATGAGCTCAAGAGAACTCTTCTACTAACAGGAACAATACTCATAATGTACTATTACGTGAATATGGTTAGTTACAAAACAACACACACTGTAATGTTCTAGTCTTCTTTTTTTTTTTTTTTTTGGCAGTTTTTGGCCAGGGCTGGGTTTGAACCCGCCACCTCTGGCATATGAGGCCGGTGCCCTACTCCTTTGAGCCACAGTCGCCACCCCACGTTCTAGTCTTCTAAAGGTATAAATATGAGGATACATGTATAGTATAAAAGGTATGAAAACAGATCTCAAAAATTTATATGCCCTAGGGCGGTGCCTGTGGCTCAAAGGAGGAGGGCACTGGCCCCATATGCCAGAGGTGGCGGGTTCAAACCTGGTCCTGGCCAAAAATTCTAAAAAAAAAAAAAATTTATATAACTACTATGTACCCATACCTAAAAATAAATTTAAAAATTTACGTTTTATGTGCCTAAGTGGCATTATATCAGGTGACATTTACTTCCTTCTTTACACATTTCTAGTGTCTCAATTTTTTTTTTTTTTTTTGAGACAGAGCCTCAAGCTGTCACCCTCAGTAGAGTGCTGTGCCATCACAGCTCACAGCAACCTCCAATTCCTGGGCTCAAGCAAGTCTCCTGCCTCTGCCTCCCAAGTAGCTGGGACTACAGGTGCCCGCCACAACGCCCGGCCATTTTTTGGTTGCAGCCGTCATTGTTGTTTGGCGGGCCCGGGCTGGATTTGAACCTGCCAGCTCAGGTATACATGGCTGGCGCCTTAGCCCATTGAGCCACAGGCGCCGAGCCATGTCTCAATTTTTTTATAGTGATTACATATTACTTTTATAATAACTTGAAAAAGAGTTTTTTTCATTTTGAAATGCCCTGACATGAAAACTATTCAAGATATACTGTTAGGTGAAAAGATTAGGCTGTATTATAAAATAGCCTGGTTCAGTTTCTCTGGTCTATACAACCATTATCCCATCTTTATAAATAGGTTCCACAATTGTACTCGATTTTTCAGAGGAATCTATGACCAATAAAAGTTTAAGAACCACTGATCAATATCATAATTTTTGATGATATCACAGTGTATCATTCTGTGGACATATTATAATTTAAACAATTTTTTAAGCATTAACCGAATTGCCCACTTTAAGGTATTTAAGGTATCACTGGATATTTTATGAACTCTTTGCAACACAGAGTCTTTGGGTACTGGAGTGATTCATTCCTTAACCTACGTTCTAGAATAAATTCAAAAGTATGCACATTTAACATTTTGATACGTGTTGCCAAAACTATCCTTGAGAAAGGCTGGACTAACCTGTACTACCACCAACAGTATAAGAGAGAATGTAGCATGATTTTTAATGATTTCATTTCCAAATATGCATTATTAAACTTGTTTTAAAAATCTTGAAGGGTTTATAATAATCTATTAGCACCAACTGTTTATGGATGGTAGGAATACAGATAGCACTTTCTTTTTTCTTTTTGTCTTCCATATTTTTTGTTTTACCACAAACAGGAGGAAGTGAAGTAACTCAAAAGATAAAAGGGTGGAATTTTATACACCAAATCAAAATAGTGATTGTTCGTGAATGGCAAAAGTTTTGTTCCTTGGGCTTTTCAGTATTTTCCAACTTTTCTACGATGAATGCATATTACTTCTGTAAGAAAAAACCACAATTAAAGTAACAAAGAGTCTCTATATATTCAAATAACAATTTCCAGAATACAGAACAGTATTTCACTAAATTTCTATTAAACTCAACAAGGAAGCTTCATACCCAAAGGACATTACTTACTCTTCTACGTCTAGCCATCATACATACAAAATAAAGACACTGCCTAAATATTGTCTATTGGACATTATTTTCTCACTGACTCACATAAAAAGAAATGAATCATTCAGGAAAAAAGTACAGTAATAGCAAGAAGAGTATCTTGTACTCTTTTTCAGACTCTGAATTTCATAGAGATCTAACTTCGCGTCAGGACCTGTACTAGGCAATGTCACAGTCTTGCTTCTTCATTCTTTTCCTCCTCAAAAAAAAAAAAAAAAAAAAATAGAGCCCAGAGAGACCTGTGGCTAAGTAAGAAAGGTGAGGTAAACCACACAAAGTCACAGCTGTCTGTGCTGTAGATGAGACAAACTAAATCTCTAAGGTCAAGTCTCAAACTTTTTTCCCTAACACCACTCTGATTCATTTATGTGACTCGCCAGCAATGTCAGAGGCCATAAAGGACTATAACAATCCTCCTTTAAACTTGTGTTCCTCTCAAAACTGTTTGATACAATCTAACTTTTACAAAATATGCTAAACTAAAAATGACAAATCACTGAAAAAGAGAATTTAGAATTCCTAAAACATTGTAAAGAGATAAAGTGAAACATCTGCTAGATTATTTTGCTAAATGCTTTAAAAAAAAAAAAAGCTGCCAATCTTGAAATATCATATATGTAATGCACCACACATGCCACCAGAGGGAGCTTTACATTTAAAATTAAAATCCACCAGTGTCTTCAAAATCTCATCAATAGGTAGTTTTTAACAAATTCTACTCATGCTGTACTATACTAGAGAATTTGGTCAGCAATAAGTCTCCTTAAGATAAGATTTGTGTACACAAACACATGGCAATTACTGACACAAGGGTTCAGCACAGCCACAGCAGGAACTGGGTAGGCTTCCTACTAGTACAACCCTAAGCCTTGATCACATCAGTAAAACAGAACTATACTCCTGGCCTTGCTACAGGTCTACACCAAACCTCACACATAACTACCGAGAACCCAGAGGCCCCGCTACACGTGTAGATGAGGACCTGCAAATTCTCAGTATGACAAGGGTCATGTAGGGAACAGCAAAGAGAGCCAGGCAGAGACTGTGACAGAGCACACGCTCCCACTTCTAGGTGACATCCATCACTCAGTTCCAGGAGATTTCTGCCACAGGTTATCTACTCTCTTTCTGAATTTTTTCAAAAGAAGCCAGAAATTCCGATTTTTTTTTATAGTTCCAAGCATTTTTAATTTATTTTTTTTTATTTTTATTTTTTTATTGAATCATAGCTGTGTACAATAATTCAATCATGGGGTACAGTGTGCGGGCTTCAGATACAATCGGAGATATTTTCATCAACCTGATTGCGATAACATTCAAGAGACTTTTTAAAAACACCGTATGACCCAAATATATAGGCCAGTGGCCTATGAGCCACCAGTTTACAATCTTTACTTTCTAGTCAGGCTCCCCTTTAATTTTCACAACAACCCTTAAAGGCAGGTAACATGATGATCATTCTACACAAAAGGAAAAAGGAAAATCTTTGTTAAAGGTAAGGCAGGTCATAAAAAAAGAAGCCAGTATTCCAAACCAAGACTAAAGGCCCAGGCTATTTCTGATATAATACGCTGCCTCTCTTATAAAGAGCAAATGAGAAAACTGGCTTAGAATTTGAAACTTTCAAGCCCTACATAAACAAAAGTAATGATGCAATTATTAAAGGAGAAAAAGAAACAAACTACTAATATGAATTGTCATGGAAATCAGCAGAGAGTGGAAGTCAGGTCAAGTCAGGCAAGTTACTGTATCTCTGTAAGCCCCAGTTTTTTCACTTATAAATAGAAGATCCTAGTAGCCCCTATCTCAGAATTAAAAGAATAAGAGATCTTATATAAATCACTTTCTCATAGGGCTTAGAAGAGTAAAAGATAGGTTGATTAAGATTATCATGCCCACTAACAGCCAACTACGAATATCACTTCTCAGTTCATTGTTTGTAGAGGAAGGGAGAATACTTTCACAAAACAAAGGTTCCTCCAGCTCTCCCTTTCTTACTACAAGCAACTTATGAGAAACTCTGCCTCAGGAAATGACTTCAACTGGCCAAATGTGATTTATTCATAAACAAAAACCAGACCCCATAAATTCAAATGCACTATCAAAAGCCTCATGAAAGGTGGCTCACGCCTGTAATCCAAGCACTCTGGAAGGCCGAGGCGGGTGGACTGCCTGAGCTCAGGAGTTCAAGACCAGCCTGAGCAAGAACGAGACCCTGTATCAAAAAATAGCTGGGCATTGTGGCGGGTGCCTGTAGTCTCAGCTACTTGGGAAGCTGAGGCAAGAGAATCGCTTGAGCCTAAGAGCTTGAGGTTGCTGTGAGCTGTGATGCCACAGCACTCTACCAAGGGTGACAAAGTAAAACTATCTCAAAAAAAAAAAAAAAAAGCCTCACGAAATTAAGATGTCGGCTCAGCGCCTGTAGCTCAGTGAGTAGGACACCTGCCACATACACCGAGGCTGGCAGGTTTGAGCCTGGCCTGGGCCTGCTAAACAACAATGACAACTGCAACCAAAAAACAGCCAGATATTGTGGTGGGCACCTGGAGTCCCAGCTACTCTGGAGGCAGAGGCAAGAGAATCAGTTAAGCCCAAGAGTTTGAGGTTGCTGTGAGCTGTCACGTCACAGCACTCTACCAAGGGTGACACAGTTAAGACTATGTCTCAAAAAAAAAAAAAAAAAAACAAAGAAAAAGAAATTAAGATGTCTTTTTAACAACAATTGATTTCTGGAACAAGCTATCTATTTCTGAATGCGTTTACCCTAGTTTTCAGGCTTCCCTTGATTGAAAAATCTAAGATAGGAGGAAAAGATACTATAAAAATCCTCGTCCTGGAATCCTACCTGAAAAGCATCTGCTTCAGCATCCGATTGGCCGTCACAACTCTGGGAAGACGGCCAGTAGAGAGGGAGTGGAGCTCCAAGTTGGAAGAAATGAGCTGGGTTGTCATGTCTGTATCTGCAGCCGTCCCAGCACCACAACAACTGAAAAATACAGTTAGAAACTTAACTGAAATTTAATTACCAGAGGGTTCAATTAAAATAGAGCTTTGGGGATAACTTCAATGAAGTTCAGGTACACAGAGAGATGTCTTGAGTGTATCTACACTATAATTGCTCTGTTTAACCAATCTTAAACATAAAATTGGATATATACATATATATATGTAAGTATATGCAAATATATTCTCTATGGACCACTGAGACATCTCAACTCATTAGTTTCTGTGCCCACAACACAGTGTATTTAACTAATCCTACAAATATATCCAAGTTGTACAAACAAGGCTGATGTTAAAGAGTCTTGCAAGTTGACACCTGCCAAGTATATACTACCAGAAACCAGTCATTACACTACACTCTGGAAATAAAGAAAACAGAACACAGTCTTGGTGCTTGATTCCAAAGCTGAGTGGAGGACACATGAATAGACAAAAATTATAATACACAATATAATACGACATAGCAGCACAGGTACCAGTGCTACAGGAAACTAAAAGAGCAAGCAACTAATTCTAATTAATAAGAAAAGGTTTCATATAAGCTGGTTTTGAAAGAATAAAAACACTCTGCAAGCAGAAAAAAGGAAAGGGCATTTCCAAGCAGAGAACCTGCCCCAACAAAGGTGAAATAACTTAGAGATGAGGGAAATGTGAATAGAGACGTGAGGGATAGAGGAGCAGTTCAGGAATAACAGGAGCACGGGAAGTGGCAATTGAAAAAGAGACCAAAAGGTAAGCTTTTTGTGAGAAGGTATAGGCTTTAAATATCATACAGAATTTTGATTTTACTCTTAAAGCATTGTGGAAATGTGAGGAAAGGGACATTACTTAGATCCAATATGACAGAAAAATAAACAATGGGATGCAGAAGAAAAGCAGAGAGGTCAATTAAATAATTCCAATAGTCTAGCTGGAAAAAAAAAATTTTTTTTTTTTGAGACAAAGCCTCAAGCTATCACCCTGGATAGAGTGCTGTGGCATCAAAGCTCACAGCAATCTCCAATTCCTGGGCTCAAGCGAGTCTCCAGCCTCTGCCTTCCAAGTAGCTGGGACTACAGGCGCCCGCCACAACGCCCAGCCATTTTTAGGTTGCAGCCGTCATTGCTGTTTGGCGGGCTGGGCTGGATTCGAACCCTCCAGCTCAGGTGTATGTGGCTGGTGCCTTAGCCCGTTGAGCCACAGGCGCCGAGCCTGGAAAAAAAAATTTTTTAAAGACAGAGAACCTAAACTAAAGCCTTAGCAGAAGGAAAAATTAATAAAGTATTCAAGAGGCACACAGAAAGCAGAGCTGGCTACCAATTAAATTGGAGAATGAAGCAAAAGGAGGACTTGAACATGTCCTACGTTAAGTGCATGGAAATGCCATTTAATGGAGATAGAAAATACAAGCTGAACAACAGATTTTAGTAAAGAGCATAGTAAGTTCAATTTTAGTCCTGTTAGCTTTGAAAATACAGAGCTATTCACACTAATCAATACTTACTAAATATTAGGAGATATGAAATGTATTTTTGAACAGTTCTTGTCAGCAACAACCATCCCTTCAGTTGCTCTTGTATCTGCTCCAAGAACTATGCCATCCTATTAATTTTAAAAAAAGGTTTTTTTTTAACAATTTTATGTATGTAAACCACAGCTCCCCATTCTAGTTTAGGGAAAATAACGTTGACCATATCCTTCTCCCCCAATCCCATACCCCTAGCTAAAAACACCGACCAGAAAGATTGTGCTACACTTCCAGAATGCAAAAATACACTTCCTAATAAATGATACTGGTTGAATCCTAAGTAGATGGTGGGAATTATCACCCCATTTTCAAATGAGGCTCAGAAATTCATTGAATCCTTAAATCACAGAAGTAATCTGGGAAAAACCTTAATTAAGACACATAAATATTTCTGTTAAAATAGCCACCACTGCAAATTTCGTTTTGAAATGCATCGTTCTTCACCTGTAACAATATATTTTCTTTGACCCTTACCATGAAAGAAGGCAACTATCTACATTTGAAGGACAGGGAAGGTATGGATATGAGAAGGAAAGTGAGCTGCCTCAAATTAGAAGCAGCATAAAAGGTAAACGGTGAGACAAACCTATCTAACCTCAAATCTTGTGCTCTCCCATTACATCACTCAGCTCCTAAAGTACTACTGCAAGTAAATTGATCTCCTGTCAAAAACTGCAAACCGAGGAAAGAATATAAACTGTTGATAAACGCACAAAACCTCTGTACAAAAGCTACCGCTCCTAAAGTTCTTCTATGTCCTCTATAACTTTTGCTTTTCCAGCCCAAGCCAGGATAGAGAAAAGCTGCCAAGTGGTCTTCTGGTTCCAGGTACCAGTTCAGTCACCGCTGCTCTTAACCTGTCCCCACTTACCTTATAGACCACCCCAGCGATGGTCGTGCCAGTTTTCCGGGCCTTTGGAAGCTTGCATCCTTTCTTTGCAAAATCGGATTCTAAGACAGCATTCCTGAGAGCAAATGACAATAAAATGTTACAAGGTGAAACCACATTGTGCCGAACTGTCATGAAGAATGCCTAAAATGAAAAACTACTATTTGTTTTCACGCCCATCTGTTCACTAAGTCCTCCCTCCAACAGCACTATTTTGTCGCGTTTCCCAGCAAAAAGTTTCTGACAAGGGTCGCGACTCGCCTAAGGAGATAAAGAGGAACCTTGTCAAGGTGCGTTGGAAGGTGGGAGGACAGATCCGGCCTCAGGAGAAAGCCACGCTTAGGCCTTGATTCCCCTGAGTCACACTGGCCACGGGGTGCGGGCCGCAGGCCCTGCTGTCCCCCCTTGGCACGCAATTCCCAGATCAGGCCTCGGCCCAGCAGGGCTCGCGGCACAGCACTCTCGCTCCCGCCCTGAACCCTGCCTCAGGCAGAGCCGCACCTGCGGCAGTTATCAAACGAGAAACCTCCAACCGGTGGCTTATACACCGACACCGCCGCCATCTTCCCAAGAAAGCGCTTCCGGGTAGAGGGCGGGAGCAAACAAAAAGAACCGAGCACTTCCGGTGCCGCCGGGTATTCGGGCTGACGGGGCGGGGCGAACTCCGCACTCCAGCGACTGATCTTAGAGTTCCGGGTTCCTGGAGAGGCCCTGAGACGTTGGGAGTATATCGCCCCAAGTGGCACGGAGGAGAATCTGACGCCCGGAACCGGGAAAGGACTTGTCCAAGGTGGATGCACCAGCAAGCGGGTCTCCTGCTGCTCACACTCGACCTTTCTCTGAGCTTAATTCTACTCTGGGGGGCTTTGGAGACATATACAACCGAGTCCCAGGCACAGCCTCACCACCTCCTGGCATTGAGAATGTCCCTTCAACTCTCCCAATCTATTTCCTCCTCTAACAAATGGAGATAACCTCAAAAGGCTGCTGCAAAACGGCCAATAAGCCTCCAAAAAGGTGCTCAACATCATTAGACATCGGGGAAATGCAAATCAAAACCGCAATGAGATACCAGTTCACATCCACCAGAATGGCTATAATCAAAAAGACAGAAGATCACAAGTATTGGTGAGAATGGTGAGAAACTGGAACTCTCATGCGTGGCCGGTAGGAACGTAAATGGTGCAGGTGCTCCAGAAAAATTTTTGGCTGTTCCCTTAAAAGAGTATCTACACTCTTAGTATATACCCAAGAGAACTGAAAAAATACATTCACAAAACCTGTACGCAAAGGTGCATACCAGCACTAATAGCCAATAACGGAAACAACTCAAAGGTTCATCAACTGATGAATGGATAAGTGAAGTGTGGTAGATTCATAGGATGGGATATTATTCAGCCATAAAAAGAAATGAAGCACACAGATACATGCTACAAGGAGAAAACTTTGAATCATTGTGCTAAAGGAAAGATGACAGGCACTAAAGGCCATATATTGTATGATTCCATTTATACAAGGTCAGAAAATTAAGTGGGTGAACTCATCCTAGAAAAAGTGCTACATGCCTCATTGCTGAACATCATGACCATCATCTTTAAAGTGCTCCCCCTGGGAAGCTATGCACCAACAGAAGCAGCTAGTCTGCCCTTCAAAGCAATTTGGAACACTTTTTCTGGAATGGCCATCAGAGCTGTCATAGTATGAGGTCTGACAATTAAGTTCAAAAATTCATCCTAGGGAAAGTGCTTTTTTCATCTGAATTGTCTTTATCAGAAAAATTAATAGAAACAGAAAGATTAGTGGTTGCTAAGGGTTGGTGGAGAGGAGAGAATGGGGAGTGATTTACTGGGTAAGGTGTTTCAGGGGACATGATGAAAATGTTTTGAAATTTGGTAGTGATAATGGTTGCACAGTTTATGAATATACTAAGAACCATTGAATTGCCCACGTTAAGGTGGCTAAAATGCTGAGCTTTATGAATTTGATCTGAATCTTAAAGGCTGTATTAAAAATTTTACATGGAAAGCATCTATCCTGGCACACAGCAGCTTCACATAAATAGCTATTATTATTAATAATACATTTATTTCATCCTGCCAACAATTCTATGAGATAGCTATATAATTCAGCTCATTTTACTGAAGGGATTTAAGGCTCATTGAGGTGAAGTAACTTGTTTGAATTTATAAAACAAGTAAACGACAGGCTCAATGACTGTGGAGTGAATTAATTTATACACTCAGCAAATATTTATTGGCACCTACTATGTGTCAGACATGGTTCTAGGTGCAAATGAATGAATGGATGGGTGGCATCCCAAGAACCTAGAAGCAGTGTTTGTCACCACTATCTGCTCAATAAATACTTGTCAAAGGTTGAATTCCCTTTTATTACTACTCTGGATCTTTTGTGTAACACATGGAAAATAAATTCATATTTTGAAATCCTAACCCCTGATTCATCAGGCTCTAACATTATTTGGAGATAGGATCTTTACAGAGGTAATCAAGTTAAAATGAAGTCATTGGCAGGTCCTATTCCAACATAACTGGTGCCCTTATACAAAGGGGAAATTTGGAAACAGACATGCACACAGGAAGAACGCCACGTGAAGATGAAGGCAGGGATCAGGTTGATGGTTCCACCAGCCGAGGAATACCAAAAGTTGCCAAAAGGGAGGGGAAAGTTCTGGCACAGATTCTTTCTCATAGCCTTCGGAAGGAAGTAACTCTGCTGACACCTTGTTTTGGACTTCTAGCCTCCAGAACTGTGTGACAAATACATTTTCCATTTCTGCAGCTACCCAGTTTGTGGTACTTTGTGACGACAGCCCCAGGAAACTCTGACACTTCATGAGTTCACAGTCCAGAAGAGAGAAGTCTCCAGAAAGACTCAGAGCCCCATGTACTAAGGGCCAGGCAAAGGGGTGCCCAGGATGAGGGGGTGCACAAGCCCAGAACAGTATGAGCTCATCTAGGTGACAAGGCAAGAGGGACAGGCATTTGAGCAAAGATTTGGCGTATGGAAAAAAAACAAACAGAAACCCTGGGCAGTGCTTTTTAGGAAATAGCGATGAATTTTATGTGGCTCCTGCAAAGGGAAACAGAGCAGCCTGCAGCCCCCAGAGGGTGGTGACAGTGCATCTGCGTCCTGATGCAGGGCCTGCTTGGGAGCTGGAGATTACTTGTGACCTTGGTTTGTTACTTGTGACCTTGGTTTGTTCACCGGCATTTCTCTTCCTCCCTGGGTTTCTTTGGTATGGTTTCCAGCCCAGAGTGCGCTGAGGAGTGACATTGCTTTCTCTTATGACCCCTGAAGGTGGCCCAGCAGAGGCACCTTGGGCCCAGCAGAGGGCGCCACGAGCGTCCAGGCGCCTGGGCCGGGAGCAATGAGTCAGCCCCAGGCAGGCTGCTGCAGCCTGGGCATTTCCAGCCACCAAGAGGGCAGTCCCAGGTCCCCAGCATTCACAGCCCCCTCATCTCCCTACTCAACATGACTGCTGCCCCCTGGGACTGCAGTTCTGCCCAGAATGCCCTCCTCTGACCCTGGACTTAATCCCTGGCAGGGCTGGCAAACCCCACTGACCAGTGAAGCCATCGCTTTTACTCTGGATTTGGCTGTATGACCTCAGGGGAGCCATTAGGTTCAATGTACCCAAATGACGTAGTAACAACCAACAGTCCCTGAGAACACTCAGCATCCCAGGCTCAAAGCCAACCACTCTGTGTACAGGTCTCATGATCTTTCCCAGAACCTAGACTGGGCAGGACCCTGGGAAAACAGATAACCAAGAGGCAGGCAGAGTCCCTAGGGACTAGGCATCATTGCACCAGTTTACAGATGAGGCAGCAGGGGCTTGGAGAGGCGAAGGCACTGGCTCAAGCATCCAGATTCCAGCCATACCGCTCCCATCCCCAGACTGAACAAAGCACCATTTTCCCCACTCTTGACAATTATGGCCCATCTGGAACCCAAGCTCCTGTGTCCCCTGCAGCTTTGCCAGCATGTAAGCAAGGTTTCCTCCTCCAGGACTCCAGTTCAGCTCAGCTACTTACCAACCACATGGCCTTGGGTCAGTCTCTTCACCTCTCCGGATCTGTTTCCTCATCTGTAAAATGAGAGAACCTTCTAGTGCTTCCCTTACCTCATGGTCATCGAATAAAAGCATGTATTGCAAACTGTAAAACACTTCCTTCCTTCCTTCATTCATTCAGTATTTACTAAGCCCCTCCTTGGTGCCAGGCTTTGTGCCAGCTCTGTGCTACATCACAGCCTTGAGGGGGTTGGTCTGGGAACTATGCCTCCAGTTCTCTGTGCTAAGTGCCCTAAGTGACACGTGCCAGAGCACAGCCAGGGAAAGGACTTCCAAGTCTGCCTGAGGCAGCAGGTGGGCACCCTGATGACAAGAGTTAGCTCTGAGACCAGGAGACAAGAGGGAGTATCCTACACAGAGTGCTCAGCTGTGCTTGGCCCCAGCATCACCCTGGTTTTCTAAGGACTCAGCAAGCAGCAACCACCCATCCCACCCAACCTGCAGGCTTCCCGGGAACATGGCATGGGACAGGCCCTAGAAGACACACCCCTGTCCTCTGTCAGGATACACACATCCAAGGGCATGCCCCACAAAAAGACTTGGCCATCTTCCTATCTCAGGAAAAGCAGCCCATGATGCTCCTTGTTGCTATGGCAACTGGGCCCTTGTTTTTCCTTCTTCATAAATAAGCTATAAATAGACAGGGCAAACCTGGGCGCCTTCCTTTGCATGAATTAGAGCAGCTGCTCCAGGCTTCAGGGCCCTGGCACAGCACCCAGTTGCTGAGCCTCACTGCATGGGCCGTAGAAACACAGCTCTGCTGGGAGGGGCATGGCAGGGCTCAGGGCAGGCTTGCAAAGTGCAGATTCCTCCACCTGCTCCAGATTCTTCTGCGGCCCATTTGAGACCCCCAGAATCCAAATCACTCATGGACCTGAGTTTGCCCACCTCAGTTGATGGCGAGCCTGAATGAGCATCCCTCCCTCCTCCTATCCAAGGCCTGTCACAAGTCACAAGGAAATCAGGAGAATACCCTCTACTTCCACAGCGCATTCGAAGTTACAAATCCTTTCCCCACCTGGTCTAATCATCATGGTGACCATCTCTTTCCTGAAACCTTTCTATGTACCAGTTAAGCACCTTACATGGAACAAACCCCGCTAGTTCCCCCAAATACCCTCCGGGATCACCAGCTCACAGGCTGCGAGCTCTCTGCTAGGAAAGAGGAGATTATTGGCCCAAGGTCACACAGCTGGTTAGCAAGGGAACTGGAACCTGAACCCAAGCCTGTCCTGGTCAAAATTCTTGTTCTTAATCTGAGCCTCTCCTGCCAACATCTGATTCTCTTAATAACTCCTGGGGGAGAGAAAAGCATGTGGGGTCCCTAAGTGGGGAAGGAGCAGAAAAGAAACTGAGACTCAAAAGGACCGGGGACTGGCCCATGGCCTCACAGTGAAGAAGAGTCAAAGCTGAGACTTTGAGCCCTGGAAGGCAGGCTGCAGAAGTGGGGTTTTCTGCCTTTGGAGGGAAAGAGTCAGGGAGATGGGATTACCTGGTAGGTAATGGCAGCCATCCTGGAGGAGGTAAAGCTGGAATAGGGTGGTGGATGACTGCAGAGAAAGGGGAAAACATTTCCAAAAGAGGGAACAGCTCGGAAAAAGTCTGGGAGGTGTGACAGAGCATGGCGGGCGGCAGGGTGGCAGGTAGGTCTGTGTGGCTGTGGGCCAAGGGCAAAGAGGGAGACCTGGGCAGCCCAATTAAGAAGGGCCTTATGGACTGGCTCAAATGCCTAGGCCTTCCCCAAGAGTTCTCGGGAGACACAGAAGGCTTTTGAACAGAGAAACAGCATGATCTTTCTTGGGAGAATGGGCTGCCCACTTAACAACAAGCAGATGCATCACCTGAGGACAGGATGAGGCACCTTCATGGCTGAGGGGTGCTTTCTCCCCCAAACTTCCCCCAAGATCCAAATCTAAACATGCACCCACTCCCACCTCAGTGAACATCCAGCTGCATTATCTTCTATAAGGCAAATGCTCCCCCATTCATTCATTCATTCATTCACTTATTCATTCATTCATTTAGATACTCCTTAAATAAAGTCCAATCTTGTGTCTGGCACCCAGAGAGACTCTGCCTTCGAGAGAAATGGTTACAGAAATAAACAAAAGATCAGAAGGTTCTGATAGGGACTGCCCAGAGCACAAAGAGACCCAAAAGAGAAAGGTCAACTCCCCCAGGGGAGGGAAAGTATCAGCAAATGCTTTAAGGAAAACTGGGATTAGAAACAAAACTTTAAAAAGATGAGCAGGAGTTGGCTGGCTGGGGTTGCAGGGAGGACAGGATGGGCATTCCAGAAGGGGGGTGTGGTCTGAGCCCACAGGTGGAGGCAGGAAAGAGCCTGGCATGCTGGAAAGCAGAAAAGGAGAGGAGTGAGAGGGCGTGGTCAGCTGGAAACAAGGACAAGTCCTAGGCCAGCAGTGCTGGGAGCACCCCAGGGTAAGGAGGCAGGGAATAATGCCAGTCACATTGCTGTGTATGAAGATCAACCTGACAGGTGGAATAGACAAGGAAAGGCTGGAAGTAGGAGAGTTGGGGAGGAGGAGCTACAGCCATGGACCAGCCAG
The DNA here is from genome assembly GCA_963574655.1 of Perodicticus potto. Classification (NCBI taxonomy): domain Eukaryota; kingdom Metazoa; phylum Chordata; class Mammalia; order Primates; family Lorisidae; genus Perodicticus; species Perodicticus potto. Next base: position 46,927 of record CAUYRH010062377.1, read on the forward strand.
GAGAGGAAGGTGGCCTAGACTAAAGTGGTGGCAGTGGCAACAATGAGAAGGGACGATCTCTAGATAGTACAGGAGATCAGACAGACAGGACCTGGTTGAAGATTGGATGCAATGTGTGGTGGGAAAAAAGAGGAGTCAACATCGTTCTCTGGGTATCTGCCTTGGATGGCAGGAAGGTCCACTTGGGTCCCAAAGGTCCCACTGGAGGTCCATGGAAGCCTGGAGTTCAAAAGAGAGATTTGATCTGGGAACAGAGGGGAGGGAGTTCTCTGGCAGCAGTGAGAAGATTGCACTTGTCTGAAATGTGAAGACGTCACAAAAGAGTGGACAGACAGAGAGAAAAGAGCAGAGGACAGAATCTGGGGGTTGTCCTACTCCAGGTAAAGATGGGCAAAAGTGAAGAGAAGGAGACTAGAGAAGAGTGACATCACAGCCACCAAGATCCGAGCTGGAGGTGCAGGGAGAGTCACCCAAGGTGAAGACAGAAGTGTGTCCACAGGGAAACTCACCTCTCGCAAACAGTGAAGACTTTTTCTCTAATGATAATACTCAGTGTCAATGATGATGTGACGAGATGAGCACTTTTGCAGTTTGCCAGTAATAAAGTGGTGCAAGCTTTCTGGAAAGCTATAATTCAAGATCCTTGAAAAAGTTCAGAACACTTGACCTCCAAAATTCCCCTTTTTAGGGATCTATCCTCAGACGACTATTGGTGTATAAAGATGTTCATTGTAGTAGTGTTTATAATATACATTATATTGGATATTTGTTGGATAATGGTTTATGTATTGAACGTTAGAAAGGATTGTACATTTATAATATCTAGCAATATTACAATAAAATTTAAAACTCTAGAAGCCACTTTAATGTCAAACAGTAGGAGAATGGCTAAATAATTTATGATGGAATATATAAGACCATTAAAAATTATGTTTTCAACTTATGCTTAAGATCACATTCAGGAAGTTTAATATGGACTCGTATTATTGTCTGATATTCAGTCCACAGTCCAATTTCCCCATATCACCTGTATAATCTGTGTGATTTAGGGTCTAATCAGGGATCCCATGTTGAATTCAGTGGTCACCACTCATTGGCCTCCTTCAATTTAGAACAATCCTCCAGGTGTTTTTTGTTTGTTTGGTCTTTCATGAAGGAGCCAGTTGAGCACTCACCTGCTGATCCTGGCTGCTCAGCATGTTTGGCAGGAGCATCTTCTAATGAGGTTCTGTCCTTCTCAGGACACTGTGTCAGATGGCTGCGTGATACTGGCTTGTTGTGGTGTGAGGGCGTCAAGTTTCAGCATTTGTGTAAACTGGCATCTCTCAGCTGTCTCCATTTGTCAAGGTACCTTTTTCTCTGTATAATTAAAAAGTAACTTGGGGATGAGTTTGTGAGCCTAACATCCCATGGGTGACAGCAGCCACTGATGATTCTTGGTGATGTTGGTTGTGACAGGCCATCTTCTGTGTGTCACCACTCCTCAGATAGCAATGCTCTGTAAGGAAGAATTTTCACTTCTTCCCCCTCTGTGCTTTATTTCTTTTTTTTTTTTTAATTTAAGATTTCTTTCTTTTTTTTTCTTTGCAGTTTTTGTCCAGGGCTGGGTTTGAACCCACCACCTCCGGCATATGGGGCCAGCACCCTACTCCTTTGAGCCACAGGCGCCGCCATAAGGTTTCTTTGTTTTATTGCACATGTTATAATCTATTCTTGCTTTTAATTATTTTTATCTCCCATTGTCCCAAATCTGGCCAGTGGGTGCCCCTTCAAACTGGCTCCCCACTGATTGGAGTTTTTCTTTGCTTTCTGCACAATGAGATGTCCCCAGAGGTGCAATGAAGCAATTGCTGGATCCATCCAGCCACGTGGGGCGCAAAAGTGACCACTTGACTCTGGACCTACCAGGGGACTTGAAGGAGGTGAATGAACATGAACTGAAGCAGCAGAGGGTGGGTGGACATTCCGAGTGCTTTTTCCAGCAGAGCTGACATCCAGGGCTTTGGTGAACAGCCCCACAGCTGGGGGACAAGGCAGCCGCCTTCAGTGGGCTGTGTAAGCACAGGCCACCGGCCTGCTTGGGCATCCTCGCTTCCCGTTTCACTCATTTACTTCTTACACGCAGACAGATATTAATGACAGTACAAAGATAAAGAAAAACTCTGTATTCTTTCCCAATTTCACTGAGGAAAGAAAAAGTAGGGAGCAGTGCCCTGATTTTAGGAAGAAAAAATATATGTGTGCCTGCAAGAGTGAGTGTGTTTGTGTGTAAGTGTGAGAGTGTGTGTGAGTATGTGTGTGTCCCAGGTCTCCAAGCCTCTGAATCTCCATTCTTTTCTATCTTGCTTTCTTACAATTGAGATATAGTATGCGTGCTTAAAATGCACAGATTTTAAGGCTACAGTTAAGTGAGTGTTGACAAATTTAACCAGCACCTGAACCACAATCTACAACATATCCACCACCACCCCACACCCCAGAAAGGGCTCTCATGCTTCTTCTGGTCAATCCCCCATAAAGGCAACCACATTCTAATAGCTAAAAATTCTTCAAGTTCACACAAATGGAATCCTGCAGTGGGCGCACCTCCTTTCTTTTAACTGCCAGATAAAATGGTGGCGGAAAGCCCAAGAGATCAGCTGCTGCTCAAAATATTTCCGAGGCCTTACTGGGGAGAGAGAAAGAGGCATGGCACTGACGTCCTTCTGTGAATTCTTACTCCAAATCTCTGTTCCCGGGCTGGTGGCTGAGAAGGGGACCCAGATGGGCTCATTCCCCTACCCAGAAAAAAAAGTCACCTTCCACAGCCCAGAAACCATGGCCTTGAAACCCCGCTGGACTTGGCAGGATACTGTCTACCCAGAAGTGAGACTCAGCCACTCTGACTGCAGGGACCCCTGGGGAGTGTGGCCCTGTCCTTCTGCCAGCAGGAGTGGCAAGCAGCACCAGCAGCCGCCCGTCCTCCCGCGACTCCGCTGTCAATCTGCCCGCTGCCCTGGGTTGTTTACTGGAAGCTGGCCTCCCTGCAAGGGTTCAAAGCCTTGGCCCTGGGCACGTCTGCGGCAGGAAGCAGCCTGGGCGGTAATTGGCCACGCGGCCGTGCTAAGTGGCCCCACCAACCCCACATCTTCCTCCAGTAGTCGCCTTTGAGTGGCTCCATGCTGACCTTCCAGGCCTGCAGGGACTTCCTGCCACATACCAAGCCGACTCCAGGAACAAATTACTTGTTCCCCAAGAAATCTATTAAAAGGTGATAGCAGTTTGGAGGAAAGGTGGCCAGGGGCCCCTAGCACAGGAAGCCTAATGTCTTCCATTCCCAAGGGCCACCAGTCAACTCCCGCTGATCTTGCTGGCCCAGAGGGAACAGAGCTAGACTAACTTTTGGGGCTGAGGAAAAATAACTGAGAGGCTGCCGTCCTTGAGGCCCAACTATGGCTTCACGAAGGGGGAAGAGACAGGATCTGGTGTCCCCCAGACTCAGTTCCATCTGCCACTTCTACTCTGTGTGACCTTGGGCAAGCCACTCAGCCTCTCAGAGCCTTCCAGCCTATAAAGGGGATAAGAAGCCCCACCCCTCGGTTGGTAGAAAGCAAATGTTCACAGGTGCCAGACACATAACAGGTGCTCCGGGGGGGGTGTTGCTGATCAGAAGCAGACTATTTATTTCATGTTCCAGCTGAAAGAGAAGTGAACCCAGAGTGACCTGCATTTGTGCCCGCATCCAGAGCAAGGCTGGGCTGAGCCACAAGATCACGTGGAATGGAGCTGAAGCTGGGGCTGGGGAGTGGTTTGCTCTGAGTGAGGAATTCTTACCACCTCCAGCAAGGCTCTGGCTGATCAATGCACCACTGGGTGAATGAATGAATGAGTAAACTAATGAATGAATGCTCACCTCCTTGGTATTTGTGGTAGGCTGAATAATGGTCCCCCCCAAAGATGTCCTCATCCTAATTTCCAGAATGAATGAATGAATGTTACCTTACATGATAAATGGACTTTGCAGGTGTGATTAAGGTAAGGATGAAATGAAGAGATTAGCCTGGGTTCTCCAGGTAGGCCCAATGTCATCACAAGGTCGAGGCTCAGAGCTGAGGCATTAGGTGGGATTTGAGAGAAAGGTATCTGCAAGAGGAAGAGGTGACATTAAGACCGGGGCCTTGTAGTCACGTGACTTGTATCCTCTGGACCCAGTTGGGCCCAAACTGCAAAGTACTATTTTTATCATATGCTGGAACGCTGCTGTGCCCACCTGACCTCATATGGACACCATGAGATTCGTCTCAGCCACTCTACGACTCATGGTCAGGTGCTCCCTCTCTCCAAGGGTGTAGAAGGATGCCAGGAGCTGATTTTGTAAAGTTGAGTAGTTCTCTGTTACAGAAGTGATGAACTTGCTTCTAAAACTAGGCATCTGTACTATGACCCTCCTGCTGGGGCCCAGCGCACACACCAACCTTCCCTGCCACAACATTGGATATGCCAGCCAACAAGGCCACGCACAAGGTAGTTCATACCAAAGCCCAGACCTCTTGAGCTTTGACCCGCGCTTAAAACAGACCATCTCCCAATGGCCGGGCATTGTGGCGGGCGCCTGTAGTCCCAGCTACTTGGGAGGCGGAGGCAGGAGCCTCGCTTGAGCCCAGGAACTGGAGGTTGCTGTGAGCTGTGATGCCATAGCACTCTACTCAGGGTGACAGCTTGAGGCTCTGTCTCAAAAAAAAAAAAAAAGAAAAACTAGCTGGGCATTGTGGTGGGCACCTGTAGTCCTAGCTTCTCAGGAGGCTGAGG
>CAUYRH010062382.1:0-17705 GCA_963574655.1 Perodicticus potto
AGAGTCTTGTCCCAAAAAGGAAGCAGCAATTTGTACAGTGGCTGAGAATATAGTTTTGATTTTTTTTTTAATTGTAAAATATTTTGGAGGGGAGAATGAAATCTTTTAAAACTTGGAATAAATTTAGAGTTTTGTAAAACAAAAAAAAAAACAAAAACAAAAAAAAGAACCTTTATCCCAATTCATAATCCAAAATTTATTTGTTCAGTTTTGCTTTCTCCTGTTAGAGTGTAAGCTTCATGAGGGCAAGGATTCTGACTCTTGTATACTTAGTGCTTAACATGCACTAAACACAACAGACATACGGTCCAACCAACCTGCAATGACATGGGGGTAAGATGCCCAGCACCTCCAATGCCAAGACAGAATGTCCACAGACCTGCCACTGTCCTCACCACCATTCCCAGCCATGAGACCCAGAAAAGTTGGCTAGTCCTCTCTTTCAGCCACCAAACTAAGATACAACCAGGTTACACATTTGGGAAAATCAAGTTTTCCTCTGCTGAAAAGAATGGAAACTTGAGAGCTAAGTTACAGATAGCTACCTTTCATTTTTTTACAGCCTCTAGATCATGACTTGTGAAGTTCATCTGAGCAATCCTGCCTCCTTATACTGTGAGCAATTCACTTGGTCAGTGGAACTCATAATAGGCTTTCCAAAAGAGGAGCCACTTGAGCTAACAATATATAGGACAGAATATCAGAAGGATAGTGCTTCTGGCATCACTGAGCCCCTGGACAACCTGTGCACTGATACATCTGAGCCTAATGCCTCTCTGAATGTTCTTAGAGATTGAACTTTGACTCAATGCAAATGAGATAAGCCATTCAATATTAATGAGGACATCATGTTTCTTATACACCTATGATTACTTTTCCTTGGCAGGACTATAGTTATGTTTATTTATCTCTATCTTGAAACAGAATAATATCCGCACCTTGGTCACCTTTGTACCCTAATTACTTCAAGCACAGCTTTCAAAGTACATGATGAATGCTTTAATGCAGAAGTGTGTACATACATACACGGTGGTTGGAGTGTTCTCACACTCAATGTCTTCCTAGACTCATTCAGCATAACTCTTAGTATGCAAATCTCTTCAGAGGAAAATGTTACTTTCTCTAGAATTAAGTAGCACACACCAAAAAATGCCTTCTATTACTTACCCTTGCAGAGCAAATCCATTTGCATTGGTTAGGACATGGCATGAGCTACATGTTAGTCACACCCAATGACTAATCTACTACTGTTGGTATAGATTCCAGTCAGTCAATTCCAGAGGGTCATAGGAGAGGTTAATGATCATGTGAGGCTTAGTTATAAAATATTCTTGGGCAAATATGTGTTTTGGAGGAATATGAAAACACATTAGTTCTTAGAGGGGCTTTATTTCAGAAGGTACAAGAAAAGATTTAGGTTTAGGTGAGTTAATTAAGTTGTCAATAGTTATCAGGTGACACAATAACCTTTCCTTGTGTGGATATGTTCTGTGGACCTCTCAGGTTTGAAGGATAGAGAGGGAGATCCTCCCCAAAACACCCTTAATATGGTCAGAACTGGCATCTTTCTTTCTCCCTGCTAGGATGAGATAGAGTTCTTTGTTCTGAAAGACACATGGGTGACCTGCTGTGGAGTAATCACAGAGATAGAAGCAAGAATCTGAACAATGGACAAGAAACAAATTGTGAAGTTTTAATAAATTTAATTATAAAGCTTAAATTTGTTTCAAAAAAAAAAAAGAATCACAACCAATATTCTATTTCATTCCCGAGTCTCACAATTTCCCCTAGTGAGTCTTATCAGGGAGTGGCAAGTGTTGACTACTGGTGTACAGAGCAGCAGCAGACTTTTCATCACCCTTCATGTTAGTTTTAAATATAATATTGTCTTGTGATCAATACCTTTTGAGAAACCACTTGTAGTTACTGCATCCCAGTTTCTACAACTGTAATCCAGAGATACCAGCATAACCCTATTTAACAGAAGCCAGGGAAGCCACTGAAAAGAGACAGAAATTTATCAGAATTCTCTGACCTTTTATTTCACTTATCTTGGGAATTTTCTCCCAGATTCTCATGTCTGTGTTTCTGGATACATAAGCTTTCCACTACTTCTTTTAATGACCTCTCTGTAGGGCTCCATCATCCCAGAGACTCTATGTGCACACTGCCACCCCAGAGTATCTATAATTCTCTCTCCCTCCACTGGAAGGAGGGCTCCCAAGAAAAGGAACAGTGTGGCTTTCAGCCCATGCCTGGCACAACACCTGTTCATAACAGTCACCACCCTTGGCCTTGAATCGGTGCACAGATAAACAGAAAAATTCTTGCAATAAACTTTACAGGGGGAGCTATGGATGTTCACAGGTGTTTCTCAATGAAACCATTAATCCCAAAATGACAAACAGTAATGATAGACATGTCAGGCTGTTTAACCAGCTACTAGGAAAAGAAAAGGACTCTAGTGAGATAGTTGTGACTTAATACATTTTATCAATAAGACATCCACCTACTCAGGCCAGTGTCAAGCTGCTCTGGCAACTTACAGGCCAGAGGAATAGAAAGAGTTGGAGACAGTTGATTAACAGTTTAGGCGGTAGGTCTAAAAGTGAGAAAGGATAAAGAAAGAAGGAAGTAAACAAACACAGCTTAAATGTACTGTATTTCTGCTGATTTTAAGAACTTTGAGGTTCTGTTTGTCATATAATCCATGTTTCCTCAGGCCAGGCAGATATGTAACTCTGTTCTCTTCTCTCCTTTCAGACCTTTGTTCCCTAACCTGCAGGCCTTTCAGAAGAGATGGCCACTTTTTATTTAAGAATTTGTATAGCTTGCGGTCTACTGCAGGACCCCCTGACAGTATGCAGGAAGCAGCAGGAATAATGCTGTTTGTGCAGCCATCAGCTCCATCTTATCCACCCCTGCCCTTCCCTTAGGAGCCCTCTTGCCTACAGAATCACAGCAGCCCAGCCTCAATGTGCAGAGATGCAGCTGAGACACAGCCAAGCCCTCCTGCTGTGTGAACAATTCAGGCAGATGGCATGGTTACCACAGAGTCAGAGGAAGGGATACACGGGACCCAGTAGTGTCACCCAGCTCAACTCTACCAGCCTCTCTGGAGGTCCACCGTGTATGAAGCACTCCACTAGAACTAAGGACATAGCTGTGAACAATGCCAGACTGTGCCTTCACTGTGCCCTGGAGTTCACCCTCTGCCAGGGACACTAGTGTGGACACCCACAGTGGTGACAGAGAGTAGAGTGGACTATAGCAGAACTGCAGGATGGGATGGAATTGCCCAGAGGGGAAAGGAGCTACAGCTGTGTGGGGAGGTTGTGGAGGGAGGACTATAAGAAAAGGGCTTGTCTGGCTGGGTTTGAGGATGAGTAGGAGTCTTCCAGGGGACCCAGGGGCAGTGAAGGCAGAGGAAGCTGTGTGAGTAAAGATCTGCAGATGTACTTTGTCTTGGCAGATTTCACATAGTTCAGAATAATGGCAGCTGGAGGAAAGGGCAGAATAGAGGAGATTAAATGCCAACGTCTGCACATGAAATCCTGAATAGAACCCACAACCTTTGGACATACTGATAGCACTGACTGAGTTGTTTGTTCGTAGTTTCCCCCAGAATATGAACTCCAAGGAGGTCAGTGTGGGAGTGTTTATGATTCTTTGCCAACTGCCAAAGTGGACAGGGTTCCTTCAGTGCAGGTGGGGCACACATGGCCCTACTATTGATGCAACTGTGGCCCTGCCTCCTTTCTCAACACATAAACATTCCAGCCAGCCTCTGAATCACCACTAGGCTGGGAAAGGAAGTTCCACACATCCAGCCCAGCAAAGAGCAGCACAAAGCTGAGAGAACAACTCAGAGAAGAGAACTAAAGAAGAAAAGTGAAGATGGACCTCATCCCAGACTTTGCAGTGGAAACCTGGGTTCTCCTGGCTGCCAGCCTGGTGCTGCTCTACCTGTGAGTAACTGTCCCTGCTCCACTACTCTGTAACCTTGGACTTGGGATGATCAGGTCCCTCTTTTGCTTATCTGCTTTGATAATTGAGGGGAAGTTGCTTAACTGTTGGATGCTACAAACACATAGGAGTTATTGATCTTATGTAGATCTGTTGAAGAAATAAGTTAACTGTCTCCCCCTGCCATCTGTCAACCCTGCCATCTATGCCTCAATTTTGATGCCTAGGACAATGACAGCATTTGAACCTGGGGCTGATTTCTGATTGGTAGTAAGTTTGGCCTATCAACCAGAATTCAGCAGAAACAAGTTACAAACAACTGGGCACCATTATTGGGGATCCTCAACCATTCCCAAACTCTAGAGATTCTGAGGGCAACAGGTGGGGGGGTGACTTGGGGTTTTGTCTCTATATCTCTGCTTCTGGATTCTGTGTCTGCAGCAAGACATGGGATTATCCCCTGTGGATCTGGGTGGTTCCTGCTCCCTACCTTCCACTTCCAGGCATCATTTACCCAAGGAATCACAGGGCACCACTGACTTCAGGAGAGGCTATCACTTTGCTTTTTCCTCTTTTCTGTGCCCCTCCTTGGAATTCTCCTTTTTCTTATAATTCAATTTCTCCACCCTATAATAAGTAGAACTATTTACCTCTAAATGATGGGTATTTAGATCAGTGGAGACCTGAGGGAAATCTTGAAGTTTTATTTTTTCTTTCACTTTTTCCTTCCAGCTTCTGAGAGATTAGTGTTAGTACAAAGCTTTATTTTTCCCCCGATGTGAATCTGCTAGCAGCCTAAGAAATGAGAAGCCTTGAAAGTCAATTTTATTTCCATTTTTCCCTCTACATTCTGGTACAGGGGGATGAATCCCTTCCCTGGCAGGATTCCTTACATCATAGAGAAGAGAGGAGAAGTGTTCCTTTCCATGTGTGGGTAGTAGAGGCTCCATCACATTTGACTTTGATCACAACTTCACTTTTATTAAGAATAAGGAATCATGATGATATAAAAATTTTAAAAAAACAACATACACCTGGTTCTAATTCTTTGAAATAAAGTTTAGGAATTCAGAGCATTGTGGAAATATATTTCCCATCAGATGACATTTTAAAATGAATCATCATGGCTTAAATAATTCTACTTAAAAGCAGTTTATTTTTTATTTTTTGAGTTTAGACTACTTCTAGCATGCTCCTTTTGTATCATAAAAGAGGACTGTCATTTCAGTCAGTATTTGCAACAATAAATGTATATAAAATGACATCAACCACTAGGATAATGTCAGGAATATGAAGCCAATACACAAATACATATGCCAATGGCAAGATTGCATGTATCTTGTTAAGCATACCTGCCCAACAAGTTCTTTTAGTTCCTCGGTTTTAAATATAATAATACCTGCTCAGCAGGTATCTTAATCTCTCAGGGCAATAGAGTTAGGTGGGTCTCAGGGTAAAGTGAGGAAAAGAGATGAGTAGTGAATGTAATTATTGCTCTTGGAGTTGCTGTTATTATTTACTGGCTGCTCATTTCCTCTCTTTTTTTTTTTCCTATCTTGACTGCCCCAGTTCTTGAGTCAGTGACTAGCTAGCCCCCATATCTATAAAGTCATAATCCCTATAACCTGCCTTTCTCTTTCACTTTATAGATATGGGACCCACTCACATGGACTTTTTAAGAAGTTGGGAATTCCTGGGCCAACACCTCTTCCTTTCCTGGGTACTGTTTTGGGTTACCGAAAGGTGAGTTTTTTGAACTCCTTCTTTTGCTTCTTAGGGTTGCAGACACCAGCTTAGCTCCATCAGTAAAAAAGCCCCTTCTTGGGAGGAAGTCCTGATGTTTTATACTTTCAGAAACAGTGTGTAGGCCTCACACACAGCATGGTCAGGTTTACCCAAGGCCTCTGTTGCCAATTCTCAGGAACCTCAGGTTTGGTTTGCCTCTAGATCCCTAAGGATGGGCCTCCCCAGGTTGCCAGTTCCCACACACAGCATCTGGGAACCTAAAGATTGACGTGCCCTGCCCAACACTGCTGTGTCTGTGCACTGCTCCCAGGGTCTGAATATGAACCCCCACACACACTGCTGCTGGCACCTTCACACTTCCACCCATGCCTCCTATGGGCCTAGGGACCCACCACTGCCACGACTGGCACCTTCATGTGCTGCCTGGGGGCTCAAAGGTTGGCCTGCAGTTGCTCTCATTGCCAGTGCATCATCAAGAGGCCCAAAGACCTACCTGTTTTCCTGGCCCACTTCTGCTACTGCTAGTACCCAAGCCAACCCAAGCTCAAGGATCAGCTTACTTGACCCACTATTGCATATTCCACCAAGAGACCCAGGGATTAGCCCATTCAGTTACTTGCTGTTAACACTGGATCCCAAGTACCAGCCTGGTATCCTGGTATCCTTGCCTCTACCAATGCCTCACCATAGCCTCTACTAACAACTGCGACCTAAGCCACTGAGGAAGTCACAAAAACTATTGGCACTGATTACAACCAAAGGAGTCATACACTGCTGCCCACATCCAGAATCAAAGCTAATGCACCCTGTGAATTAACACTATAAATACATCTATAGGGGCTCGGCACCAGTAGCACAGTGGTTACGGCGCCAGCCACATACACCAAAGGTGGCAGGTTCAAACCTGGCCCGAACCAGCTAACCAACAATGACAACTACAACAAAAAACAGCTGGGTGTTGTGGCAGGTACCTGTAGTCCCACCTACTTGGGAGGCTGAGGCAAGAGAATCGCTTGAGGTTGCTCTGGGCTGTGATGCCACGGCACTCTACCAAGGGTGACATAGTGAGATTCTGTCTCAACAAAAATAAAAAAAGAAGAGAAATAAATAAATAAATAAATACATCTATAGGAAGTAGTCTCTCCCTATGAAAGCTAATCCATAAAACTGAAAGAAGCAATTATTACATCAAATGCACAGATATCAACATAAGGACACAAGCAACATGAGAAAGCAAGAAAATATGACACTTCCAAAGGAACATAATTCTTCTGGTAACAGATTCTAATAAAAAAGAAATCCATGGAATTCCTGCAAAAGAATTTAAAATAGTGATATTAAAGAACTTCAGTGAGATACAAGAGAAGAGATATGATAAAAAGAAATCACAAAAACAATTCATCAACTTGGCGCCTTTAGCTCAGCGACTAGGGTGCCAGCCACATACACCAGAGCTGGCAGGTTCAAACCCAGCCCAGGCCTGCCAAACAACAATGACAACTACAACCAAAAAATAGCCAGGCATTGTGGTGAGCACCTGTAGTCCCAGCTACTTGGGAGGGTGAGGCAAGAGAATCACTTAAGTCCAAGAGTTTCAGGTTGCTGTAAGCTGTGATGCTACAGTACTCTACCAAAGGCAACATAGTGAGACTCTGTCTCAAAAAAGAAAAAGAAAAACAATTCATGATCTGAATGAGAAATTCAACAAAGAGATAGCATTAAAAAGAAAAAAATATATAAATCCTGACAGTGAAGAATATAATAAATATAAAAAAAAAACTAAAAAGGCTTCAACAATAATCTAGTTCAAGCAGGAGAAAGAATAGATAAATCATTGGAACCTGAAGATAGATCATTGGAAATAACCCAGTCAGACAAAAAAGAAAAAAAGAAGGAAGAATAAAGAAAGCCTACAATAAAATATTAGAATATAAAAAAATTTTTTTGAGACAAGGTCTCACTCTGTCACCCAGGATAAAGTGTCGTGACATCACAGCTCACAGCAACCTCAAAATCCTAGGCTTAAGTGGTCCTCTTGCCTTAGCCTCCTGACTAGCTGGACTGCAGGCATGCACCATCACTCCCAGCTAATTTTTCTCTTTTTACTAGAGACAAGATCTCACTCTAGCTTAGGCTGGTCTCAAACTCCTATGCTCAAGAAATCCACCTCCTGTGGCCTCCCAGAGGCCAGAGTGTGGCCCAGAGTGTGTGAGCCACCACACACTTTCCTACAAAACCTATTTAATGAAATAATAGTTGAAAACTTCCTAAGTCTTGCAACAGATACACACATGCAGAGGTTTCCAAATAGATTGAATTCAAAAAGATTTTCTGCAAGGAACATTAGAGTCAAATTATCAAAAGTCAGACAAAGAGAATTCTATAAACAGCAAGAGAAAAGCATCAGGCCACATATTAGGGAATTCTTCTCATACTAATAGTGTATTTCTCAGCAGGAACCTTATAGACCAAGAGAATGGATGATATATTCCAAGTATTAAATGAAAAAAACTGTCAATAAAGAGTATTATACCCAGAAAAGCTATTCTTCAAAAATGAAGGATAAATAAAGTAAATCTCAGACAAGCAAAACAACTGAAGGAATTCATCGATACTAGACAGGCTGTACAAGAAATACTTAAAGGAGTCCTAATCTGGAAGTGACTGGACATTTTCTACCATTATTAATGTACATCGAAAGTATAAAACTCACCAGTAGAGCAGACACACAAAAAAAGAAAGGACTCAAATGTTACCACTATAGAATAGCTCCAAACCTCAGTGGTAAACAATAAGAGGAAAATAAAGGGAAGAAAGAGATATACAAACGAGAAAAGGAACAGTTACAAAGAACAAGAATAAGTCATCAGCTATCACTAAAAATGATATGTAAAGAGATTGCTTTCCCCTTTTTAAAAATAAAGAAGGCCAGGTACTGTGATTCATGCTGTAACCCAAGCACTTTGGGAGGCAAGGTGGCCTCCACTTGAGGCCAGGAGCTTGAGACCAGCCTGGGCAACATAGACATACCCATCTCCACAAAAAATAAGAAAAATTATCTAGGTATGGTGGTGTGCACTTGTAGTCCTAGCTACTTGGGAGGCTGAGGCAAAGAATTGCATGAGCCCAGGAGTTTTAGGTTGCTGTGAGCTCTAATAGTATCAGTGCACTCCAACCTGGGTGACAGAGCAAGACCCGGTGAGAAATAAAAGAAAAGAAAAGAGAAAGAAAGACACTTCACTTATAAAGACACATATAGACTGCAATGCTGTGAAATATATATTTGATGTACATTCCCATTTCCTGACATACAACTCCTAAAATCCTTGGAATCTCCAAAGTGTTGTCTCTCTGTATGATAATGTTGACTGATAGTTTCAGGATGGGGCTGGTCACTTTAAAGACAAAGGCATGATTAGAGGGTTCAGACTTTCACCCAATTTCAGGGGAAAGGGGAGTGGATGAAGATCAAGTTGGTCACCAATGGCCAATGGTTTAATAAATAATGCCTACATGATAAATCCTCATTTAAGAAAGGACAAAATTCAGAGAGCTTCCAAGTAGCTGAACATGTGGAGGTTCCTGGAGGGTGGCATGCCAAAAGAAGGCATGGAAGCTCCACATCCCTTCCCTCATACCTTGCCCTTGGGCATATTTTCATCTGCATCCTTTGTATTATCCTTTTAATAAGCCAGAAAGTGTAATTGTTTCCCTGAGTTCTGTGAGCTGCTCCAACAAATTAATGGAACTCAAAGTGGATATCATAGGAATCCCATCTTGAAGCTGCTCAGTAAGCAGTTTCAAAGACTCAGACTTGCCCCTGGTGTCTGTAATGAGTGTGGGTCAGTCTTGGAGACTGAGCCCTCAACATGTGGGATCTGATGCTATCTCCAGGTAGACAGTGCTGGAATTGAATTGGAGGGCACCCAGCTGGTATCTGCTGCAAAACTGATTGCTTACTTGGTGCATAGAAAAAAACCTCCATATATTTAGTCACAGAAATCTTCTGTGATGATTATTGTGATATGAAAACAGAGGAAAAATGATTCAAGATTTTTTCTCAAACATGGACTGAAAGTAAAGGTATGCAAAAAGATATTCCACACAAATGGAAACCAAAAGTGAGTAGGAATAACTATACTAATATAAGATAAAACAGACTTTAAGTCAAAAACAGTGAAAAAAATACAAAGAAGGTCAATACATAATAATAAAGGGATTGATTCAGCAAGAGGATATAGCAATTCTAAATATTAAATATATAGGCACCCTACACTGGAGTACCCAGATATATAAAGCAAATATTATTAGAGCTAGAGAAAGAGCGAAAAGAGAGAGAGAGAGACTCCAATACAATAATAGTTGGGGAATTCAATGCCTCACAGTTAGCACTGGACAGATTATCTAGACACGAAATCAACAACAACTAAAATAGTGAATTTAAACTGCCCTTTAGACCAAATGATCCTAACAGACATTTACAGCATAGTCCATCCAACAGCTACAGAATACACATTCTTCTCATCAGCAACAGAACATTCTCCAGGATAGACCATATGTTAGGTCATAAATTCCAAAAATAATTCAAAAAAAATTTTAAGCCCCAAACCATAGCAGGTGTTTTCTAAGACTACAATGAAATAAAGCTAGAAATCAATAAAAAAAGAAGAACTTTAGAAACTACATAAATAAATGAAAATTAAACAGCATGCTCCTAAATGACCACCAAGTCAATGAGGAAATTAGAAAGTAATAAAAAAATCTTGAAACAAATGAAAACATACAAAACCTATAAAATGTAGCAAAATCAATGCTAAAAGAGAAGTTTATAGCAATAAATAACTGTATCAAGAAAGTAGACAGATTTTAAATAAACAACTTAGTGGTATATGCCAAGGAACTAGAAAAGCAAGAACAAACCAAATCCAAAATTAGTAGAAGGAAAAATAAAGACCACAATATAAATAAACAAAATTAAAACTAAAATTAAAAAATACTAAGAATGAACAAAATAGAAACTTAGTTTTTTGAAAATATAAACAAAATCAATTAACTGCTAACTAAACTAACCAAGAAGAAACCCAAATAAATAAAATCAGAAACAAAAAGGGAGACATAAAAACTGATACCACAGGAATATAAATGAATAATAGACTATTATAAACAACTATACAAAAACAAACTGAAAAGCATGGAGGAAAGGGATAAATTCCTGGACACATACAAACTACCAAGATCGAACCATGAAAAAGTTGAAAACCTGAATGTACTAATAATGAGTAATTATATTGAATTAGTAATAAAAAGTTTCCCAAAAAAGAAAAGCCCAAAGTTCTGATAGTTTTACTAATGAATTCTAAAACATTTATAGAGGAACTACCATCAATTCTTCTCAAATGAATCCAAAAAGTTGAAAAGAAGAGAATTTCTCCTGACTCTTTATATGATACTAACATTATCCTGACAGCCAAACCGGAGAAAGATACAACAAAAAAAGAAAGCTAAAGGCTGATGAACACAGATGCTAAAATACTCATCAAAGTACTACCAAACAGAATTCAACAGCACATGAAAAAGATAATTTACCACTATCAAATGGGATTTATTCCAGGGATGCAAATAAACATGGTTCTATATACAACAATCAAAGAGGGTGATATATTACCTCACCAGAATAAATAACATCAACCATATGATCATGTCAATAGATGCAGAAAAGGCATTTGATAAAATTCAACATTGCTTTATGAGGAAAGCTCTCAACAATTTAGACAAATAATGAATCAACATACCTCAACATGATAAAGGCCATATATGACAAACCCAAAGCTAACATCACACTGAATGGGGAAAATCTGAAAGATTTTCTCTAAGAATTGTGACAAAGATGCTCACTTTCATCCCTCTAATTCAACATAGTACTGGCATTCCTGGCCAAATCAATCAAACAAGAGAAATAAATAAAAGGCACCCAAATTGGAAAAGATGAAGTCAAACTGTCCCTATTTGCAGATGGCATGATCTTATATATAGAAAAACATAAGAACTACATAAAACTGCCATTAGAATTGACTATAAAAAATCAGTAACATTGTCAGATCAAAATCAATATTATTTTTATTAAATCATAGCTGTGTACATTAATGCAATTATGGGGTACAGTGTGCTTATTTTATATACAATTTGAAATACTTCCATCAAACTGGTTAACACAGCCTTCACCACATTTTCTTAGTTATTGTGTTAAGACATTTATATTCTACACTTAGTAGATTTAACTTGTACCCTTGTAAAATGCACTGTAGGTGTGATCCCACCAATTACCCTCCCTCCACCCATCCTCCCCCCTCCCCTCCCCTCCCTCACCTCTTTCCCCTTTTTCTTGGGCTATAGTTGGGTTATAGCTTTCATATGGAAGTGTGGGTATTTATATATTGGTTTCATAGTAGGGCTTAGTACATTGGATACTTTTTCTTCCATTCTTGAAATACTTTGCTAAGAAGGATATGTTCCAGCTCCATCCATGAATTTGTCCTTCTTTTAGTAGGCAGGTTGAAATTATTAAGGCACTTGACATCTAGTCAATAAATCCACTGCTTTTTGCAATACTAGAAGTAAAACAGCATGCACATGTTTAGAAACACAAAAATGTATGTTGTAAAGGGATGTGCTGTTAATTTTTGTATATCATAAAGTGTATCCATTTAAAATACTAAAGCACAAGGAGTGTGGAGAAAAGCACGTCATCTTTTGAACATCAAAACATTCATTAAGAAATATTTAAATATCTGTAAGTGAGAACTTAGACTAGGAAACGTGTTTCCAATTTGTGAAACTGATGAGCAAAGACCTAGAAAAAATTTTTGTAAAACAATAAAATGCTTGTAATCTATTTAGCTCATTTTAGTCCTTCATGATCCAGGTGCCTGTTTCTTTCTCACAGGGGCAAGACACAGAAAAACAAATTTTGATGAATCAGAGTAAAAATAAGTTCCTTAAAATGATCAAAATAAAGCATAGGAAACTCTTTACACCTCTGTTATACCAGGAAAATATGTGGCTTTTATGAAAAATAGGAAGTAAATAATAAAGCAAAAGCAGCATGGAAATATGGATATGATAGAACTTAAATTGATAGGTAAAGAGAGCCAAGAATAAGATAGATGCAGGAAGTGAGTTAAAACTCAAAACGAAGTGGTAGAATCTAGGGTAAGGAAGAGCAAACTTGTGAAGATGAGGAAAACTTGGGAAGTTTTCCCAAAGTGCAGAGAAGGTAGAAAAAAGTACACTGATGAAAATGTTGATTAACATGGAAGGTACAGCTGACAAAAGACTGGCTAAATGATATGCAGATGGTAAGTGTACTAAGTAAGATTTCACTATAATGGAATAGTAGATATAGCCAAGATATAGATAGAAAATAAATGTAGAAGTCAGTTACCAATTAAATTACTTGCTGCATGCACGTAATCCTCAAGCATTGATCACCTAAATCCAGCTTTTGCTACTCCAAATCAAATTCCGTGTTGATTTGGAGTCATGTATTAAAGCCTTATTGTGTCTCCCTGTGGTTTGGTGACCAAAGCTGGGGAGTAAGGTGCATATTTTGTTCTTTTTTTCTGTTTATTTTTAGAATTTAGTACGTGAGCAGCACATTGTACTCAGAATAAACAGGATGATTTGTATAAAACAACTGTGCAGTATCTGACACAAAAGTATTTTTCTATGTTATTTATCTAAAACTGGCCCAATCTTATTGCTGTTTTTAATTGCAGTTAAGAAATTTCTGCTTGGTTTGCTCCTGGATTTTGTACCAAAAAAAAAAAAAAAAATAGAAATTTCTGCTCATTCAATTTTGGAAAAGCAAATAATCCACTTTTTAAAATCATAATATTGTAAGAAACTTGTACTGTTTTCTTTGCTTCTGGGCAGGTGCCTATTCCTGACATGATCCAGGACAATTGCTCACTCCTTTTCCCACAAGCCTAAGTAACGGGATGCGAAAGGAGAGTCATAGGTTCTGAATTTGACATGCAGTAACTAGATAGCCAAAGGGTTTCATCAAAATTGTCTTCATTTGGCTCAGCGCCTGTGGCTCAATGGGCTAAGGCGCCAGCCACATACACCTGAGCTGGCGGGTTCGAATCCAGCCCGGACCTGCCAAACAACAATGACAACTGCAACCAAAAAATGGCCGGGCGTTGTGGTGGGCGCCTCTAGTCCCAGCTACTTGGGAGGCAGAGGCAGGAGACTTGCTTTAGCCCAGGAATTGGAGGTTGCTGTGAGCTGTGATGCCACAGCACTCTACCCAGGGCTACAGCTTGAGGCTCTGTCTCAAAAAAAAATTTTTTTTCTTCATTTATATTGAATAAAATGATTATTTTTAGTTCTATTATATATCATTTCCTTTTTTAAGAATGAAATAAACACTGTTATTTAGAATAGGAATTAGCGAACTCTTCCGTAAAACATGAAGTAGTAAACATTTTAGGCTTTGTGGAGGAGACATGTGGCCTCTCCAGCACAGCCTTTCTTTGTTTGTTTTAATTATTTAATTTCCTTTAAATAAACCTCTAAAAACATAACAATGAGCTTTGTGCTCTATGGTTTGTACAAAAACCATGCCCTACTCCATATTTGGCTTCCTGGCATTAATTTTCTATTCTCTCATTTAAATAAATAGCCTCCAACCACTTCACTTACCATTTCCCATTTATGAGAACTTGGTGGTTTTCAATTGTAAAAATAAAATGAAATGATGATTATCATGTTTAAAACCCTTTATAAGCAATGAGTTTTCATTTTATACAAAACAGAAATTAGGGAGAGATGACGCAAATAAAATATTCCATTCATTGCTTTGAATGTGGTAAAAACATGTTTCAAGTGACCTTTGGCTGGATCTCATAACTCTGAAAAACTAGATTCTGCCAACAACAATGAGCTTGTGAGCCATTGCTCTTCCGGGCTTTCTGATAAGAACCCAGGTAAGCTCATATGTCCATTTTACAAGCAACCAGCCAACTGAATTATATTCAATAGTTTTCAAAAAAATGAACCAACGTTCACATACATAGTCAGCAAGTTTCTTATTTCTTCCAAGTGGTCTGTACTAATATAAGTGAATAAATAGATGATGTTTACTAAACAAATATTCCATGAAGAAGGATTCCATATAATTGATGTGGATACCCTCAATGACACGGAGCATAAGTTGGCTCCATAAGTGTGTACTAGACATTCCAGTCTTGTCACAACATGCATTGTACTGTGTGTCACTGTGGACGGGTCACGGAAAAGTGACACACACTTCTTCACGTCAGCTGAGTGAGGAAACTCAATTTCATCAGTGCTATGTTATATTGATGATATCACCGCCGATGTGCAAGGATGTGTGATTACTTTACTGTGTGAAATTTCTTCCTAAAACCTATAACCTTAGTCTGATAACAGTTTTTGAAAATCATAACTATCTAATTTGAGGGGCTCTATAGTATTCCACAGAATGGTAAAAGTAATTAAAAACAAGGTAAGTCTGAGAAACTACTGTACCAAAGAGAACCTCAGGAAAGATGATGACAAAGTGTAACATATGTGGTATGTCAAATAAGATCCTAGAGCTGAAACAGCATTTGGTAACATGGAAGGAAATCTGAATCTAGTGTGGAAGGCATACATTAATAATTTATTACCGTTAGCTGGTTAATTATGAAAAGGGAAACTGTTATGTAAGTCGTTCATAGTAGGAGAAACTGGGTGTGAGATATCTGGAAATCTCTGTGCTAGCTCTCAACTTTTCTGTAAATAAAAACTTTTCTAAGTTGTAAGTTCTATTTTTAAATTACAGTAAAATTTCCAGTGTAACCCTGCACCTCTGTTCAGAATTTTTCCATCCTCAGTTTTATAATTCTTCCAAGTTCCCTAGCTGATCACAATCTTAATAGGAACCAAGTTTTGAATTGCCTCTTCTGTATTAACTTTATCATAAAATCTTTTGATTAAAAAAATGCATAAACCACATGTTTTGGTGATGGTTATAATCTGTTCAGCCAAAAGAATCGAAAAAGCATACAAATAGAAGAGTAACCATCTATTTTTTTCTGGAGGGAGTGAATAAAGCCTTAAAATACAACCATTGAGTAGCATGTTCTGTGGTCCTAATCTCAGAATGGTTAGAGTCTGAAAACTTAATGGGAAAGTGCTATTTAAAATAAAATTGCGGGCTCGGCGCCTGTGGCTCAATGGGCTAAGGTGTCAGCCACGTACACCTGAGCTGGCGGGTTCAAATCCAGCGGGCTGCAAAACAACAATGATGGCTGCAACCAAAAAATGGCTGGGCATTATGGTGGGCACCTGTAGTCCCATCTACTTGGGAGGCAGAGGCAAGAGACTCGCTTGAGCCCAGGAGTTGGAGGTTGCTGTGAGCTGTGATACCACTGTACTCTATCCAGGGTGACAGCTTGAGGCTCTGTCTCAAAAAAATAATAATAATAAAAAAAATAAATTGTGTAGCTTTCGCCTCATTTACTTGATTATTGTGTTAAGACGGGTTTGATCTAAGCACGTCAGAGTGTATAAAAAAAAAACACATTGTACCTCACATATGCATAAATGTATTCATGATCTATGTCTATATGACTTAATAAAAAATAAAATAAAATAAAATTGTAAACAATAAGCTGAATGAAAACAATGCATTGCCATTAAAAAGGTGTTATAGACCACCTAAAGATTTCATTCATTTTTTTCCACTTTCTTTTTTCTGTAGAAATTATTTAAGCTCAAAATGGTGACACTAGATATGTTTTTATTAATGACAAACTCTAATGATCAGTTTTGCATGCATTTGATTAATGACAAATTAAATTGTGCATAAAATGTAGTTTAATTGCAATACAAGATTCATCAGGGAAGATAACTGTCATTCTATATTTTGGTAGAATGGTTTATACTAGAAGCTAATACTGACTGAAATATGAAGATCTTCAACAATCTGTTAAACCAGTCTTTGCTGCTTTTAAAAATATTTTAGATACAATTTTTATGAATCTATTAAATACTTAAGAGTGTGTTAAAGGCTTCATTGAGAATAAAAATCAGCAATGTAAAATCTCTCTGCCTTCAAATACGTATTGGTTTAACAGTGAAGACAGGAGGTGGTGAAGAGATGAAAAGCAAACAAAACTGTGACTATGAACTAGTGTCATCATGACAATTAACATACAAGAACAGGTATCTAGATGATGAAATAAAATAAATCTCCATAGATCAAGTGGCATCATTTACAGAACTGTTATAAAGGCAGACATGGAAAAAGAGGGAATAACGTAAAGAATGAATCAGTGAGAAAAATTCTCACTGATTAAAGTTCTCATTATCCATAAAGGATGTGAGAGCTCGGTGCCCATAGCACAGCCACGTACACCAAGAGTGGTGGGTTTGAACCTGGACCAGGGCCAACTAAACAACTGCAACAACAACAAAGTAGCTGGGTGTTGTGATGGGCACCCGGCTGTAGTCTCAACTACTTGGGAGACTGAGACAAGCAAATGGCTTAAACCCAAGAGTTGAACGTTGCTGTGAGCTGTGATGCCATGGCATTCTACCAAGGGTGACATAGTGAGACTCTGTCGCAAAAAATAAAACAAAAATAAACAAACAAACAAAGATAAAGGATGTGGGAAAGGGAGCAGGTCCATTGCAATAAAGAATGAGAAGTCATGTCATAGAGCAGGGGTCGTCAAACTATGGCCCACAGGCCACATGTGGTCCACTGGGTGTTTTTGCCTCTGCTGCCTGTCCTGTTTAGCAGCAGACTCATCCCGGCCCGCAAAATCTGTTAGCAGAAAAACCATTGGTTGCATTCCCAAACAAAACATGTGTGGATTCACTGGAAAAGTTGCAAAAGGAGTTCCAATTTAGATTTAAAGAGCTTCATCTCCATGAACAGGATATACAGCTTTTCCATAACCCATTTTCTATAATCATTGAAA
>CAUYRH010062383.1:0-14394 GCA_963574655.1 Perodicticus potto
GTTGTGGCGGGCGCCTGTAGTCCCAGCTACTTGGGAGGCAGAGGCAAGAGACTTGCTTGAGCCCAGGAATTGGAGGTTGTGGACAGCACTCTATCCAGGGTGACAGCTTGAGGCTCTGTCTCAAAAAACAAAACAAAACAAAAAAAAAACCCTGAAATGTAGACACACCCAAGGGAAGAAGATTATGGGAAGATACTAGAAGATGTTCATCTACAAGACAACGAAAGAGATCTCAAAAGAAACCAACCTCCCTGACACCTTGACCTTAGACTTTTAGCCTCCAAAACTGCGTGAAATTAAATCTTATTGTGTAAACTAAAAAAAAAAAAAAAATGCAGCGCACACACACATGCAACTGAAATGTGGCTTTGTTCCTTAAAACAAGTAGCTACGGATCGTCTACTGATGAATAAAAGAAATCTGTGCCCTCAGAAAGGCCACTGGGGTAGTCAAATGATGTTTATGGAAAATGAGCTGAGAGAATGAAGAACCAAGTGCTGTTAGCTCTGAGAAGGGTAGAACAAGCTCTGCCTGCAAAAGAGAAAAGCTTGGGGACAGCTTCATATCTGGAGTAGTACGATGAAGGGTGGAGATGAGGACAATGTTGTCTCCCAGGAGAGCAAAAGCTGCCTACGAAAGTGGCTACTGGGAGGAGTATGGATGTGTCCATGGCTGAAGCATGTGGTGTGGCAGGGAGTTTGTGGAGATGAGTGTGGAATATCAGGAAGACAATCTGACCTACAGTGACACTAACGAATATTTTGGTCTCTGGGTACTCCACTGTCCTATATACCAATAATAAGTGGTGGAATCTGCCTGCTTTAAAAACTTTCCAGGCCAGGTGCCATGGCTCAAGCCTATAATCTTATCACTTTGGGAGGCAGATGTGTGACAATCACTTGAGGTCATGAGTTTAAGACCAACCTGGGCAACACAGCAAGACTTCCATCTCTACAAAGCAAAATTTGTTTATTTATTTATAGACAGAATCTCATTTTGTTTGCCCTCTGTAGAGTACCATGGCATCATACATAGCTCACAGCAACCTCTAACTCTCGGGCTCAAGTGATTCTCTTGCCTCAGTCTCCCGAGTAGCTGGGACTACAGGATCCTACCACAATACCCGGCTATTTTTAGAGATGGTGTCTCACTCTTGCTCAGGCTGTTCTTTTTTTTTTTTTTTTTTTTTTGAGACAGAGCCCCAAGCTGTCACCCTGGATGGAGTGCCGTGGCATCACAGCTCACAGCAACCTCCAATTCCTGGGCTCAAGCGAATCTCTTGCCTCCACCTCCCAAGTAGCTGGGACTACAGGCGCCCGCCACAACGCCCGGCCATTTTTTTTTTGGTTGCAGCCATCATTGTTGTGTGGCGGGCCCAGGCTGGATTCGAACCCGCCAGCTCAGGTGTACGTGGCTGGCGCCTTAGCCCGTTGAGCCACAGGCGCCGAGCCGATCAGGCTGTTCTTGAACTGTTCTTGAGCTCAAGCAATCCACCCAGCTCAGCCTCCCAGAATGCTAGGATTACAGGCATGAACCACTGCACCCAGCCCTCAAAATTTTTTAAATTAGCCAACCATGATGGCCTACACCTGTAGTCCAAACTACTCCAGAGACTGAGGTGGAGAATCGCTTGAATCCAGGAGCTCAAGGCTACAATGAGCTATGATGACTGTACTCTAGCCCAGGCAACAGAGAGAGACCTTATCTCTAAAAAAAATACTGGGTCCTTTTTCTGCTTAATATTAATTTGGAATTAATTTGAGACTCAGCATGGCAGAGAATTTCAAGAAGGCATCAAAGTAATAGATCTATCACTAAGGAGAAAACTTTGAATCTGGTGGACACAGATGTATACCAGAATACTTTCTTTGTGTACTTAGCTTCACATTAAGCAGTGTCTGACTGAGTAGAGGAGATGAACAAGACTCTGGTGACAATAATGCACTCATTTCAGCTGTTTAGCATAAGTTCAAAACCTACTGAGCTTAACTTGAAGAAGGGATGCCTTTGCAAATGTTTTCATTAGCCACCCTTTTCTTCTGTGGAGACAGGGAGGCAGAGAGTGAGAGCATCATAGTTTAGAACACATTGACAACCTTGGGACACAAACATTATGCCTTCTGGCCACTCAATTATTCAGCAATATACAGTAAACCCAAATTCCATTTATTTAGTCAATAAATATCTGCTGAGTGCCTCTGACTTGTAAAGGCTTTTTGGTAGACACTTAAAGAACAAGAGTCTTACCTTCAAAAAGTTAGCCATCTAATCGAAGAAAGAAGATGTATACACAGACAACTTTAAATTAGACAAGTACGGAGCGTATGAATTACAGCATTACAAGGCTTTTACAGAAGATAGCAATTGTTTCTTCCTTGGGTCAGCAAAAATGCTAGCACATACTAGAGACGTCCCTCCTCTTTCTCCTTTCTTTTTTCTCTTCTCCTCCTCCTCCTCTTTCTCTGTCTTTCCAGCTTCATCTCATACCCCTGCCCCCTCATCTATGTTTCTCCGTTTTTCCCTCTTTACATTGGCCTTTCCTTCTCCCTGGAACACTGCCTTTTTTTTTTTTTTGCCACAATAGCCTTTTTTGCACTGGATCTCAGCTCACATGTCACTTTCTGAAGGAGACCTGTCCTAATGCCTGATTCCCTCTTCTCAGATTCATGAGAACTGGGAGTGTGTACATTGGTGTAGTTCTGTTCCCAGCACCTGGGAAAGAACAGTTAGTACTCAATAAATATTTTGGGGTTTTTTGTTTTTTGGGGTTTTTTTTGGCTGGGGCTGGGTTTGAACCCACCACCTCCAGCATATGGGGCTGGTGCCCTACTCCCTGAGCCACAGGTGCCACCCAGTACTCAATAAATATGTGTTACTGAGTGAACCGAAACTAATAAATACCTACACTTTATGTCTAACTCCAAAGCAAATAAATGATAGCTAAGCATTGCAATGTGAAGCAAAAGCAAATTCTGATACAAAGAGGTATTTTATCTTCTCTAACCAACACAATAAATTAGAAGGCTCCTCCAGCACTACAAGATATTCTGCCTGCTTCTCTGACTCTCTTCTTCAGGTTGGAGTTTGCCATTTCTCCTTAGCATTTGCTCAACTCTAAGATAAAGTTCATCAGAACAAAAAAAAAAAGCACAAGAAAACACAACATCTTCTAGACTCCAAAAAGCCTCCAGACCCTATGCCCAACTTCCTCAATCCTAATCTGATTTTCTTGTGCCTTAGAGTTTTTTCTTGGATATAGTGCCTACCCTCTCTCTGCTTTCTTTTTCTCAAATTTCTCAGAGGAGTTTTTCTGCATGCTCTTATGAGCTTTTATGTTTGGAGTTTATATCATCAAAGTTTGGCTCTAACTTGTTATGTTATTGTCACTTTCACATTCAAATTTGCATTTTAGCACCCACAGGGCCTGTCTGACATTTGGCTTTCATCAGCGTATGTAAGACACCCAGTGAGGGGTACTATGCCACCTGGGGGGGGGGGTTCCTGAAATGTGCCAGCTGTGTCCTCAGTTGAGCGAAAAAGACATGGCTTCCACTTCTTTTTTAAATGATAGGTAAGCGTTGCAATGTGAAGCAAAAGCAAAAATTCCCAAATCCTATGAAGTTGTGCATGGTAGCTCACACCTGTAATCCTAGCACTCTGGGAGGCCAAGTAGGTAGATTATGATCTCAGATACACAAGATACTGTCAGATACACAAAACACTTTTACTGGTGATTTCCTGGAATTGAGGAAATAAGAATGGATGAACCAAGGGACAGATGCAGGAGGAAAGTTCTACTGTATACTTTTTTGAGTTGAAAATCAGATAAACTATTTCGAACGTTAAGTAAATTGAAATACTTTTAAAACCTAAAAGACAAATGTATGTGACATTATTTTTAAATTACTAGGGAATAATTTATAATTTTTTCTTTTCTTTTTTTTTTTTTTTTATTTTGAGACAGAATCTTATCCTGCTGCCCAGGCTAGAGTGCTGTGGTAGCCGTGGGATCAGCCTAGCTCACAACCACCTCAAATTCCTGGGTCCAAGCAATCCTCTTGCCTCAGGCTCCTGAGTAGCTGGGACTATAAGTGCCTGCCATAATCCCTGGCTAATTTTTTCTATTTTTAGTAAACAGGGAGTCTCACATTTGCTCAGGTTGTTCTCGAACTCCTGAGCTCAAGCCATCCACCCACCTGGCCTTCCCAAAATGTTAGGATCACAGGTATTAGCCACAGCGCCTGGCCAACTTTTTCTTTTTAAAAGTAACTCATTATGAGCCTAGTTTAAATAGGATTCCTGTCTACCTAATAGAATCTACACTTGAACTTCAACATTGCTTCCCTAGGACTCTCTTAGGGCTCTTATCTTCTGCCTTCATTGACTCTGACTCTTCTAGTAAAGAAAGTCAACAGTCTCTTTACCCATAAATTAAAGGAGAAGCATTTATTTGCCTGCTTTAAGAGGGATAGCTTTGGGTTGCCTTTCCAAACCCATCATCAAGAGGAAGAAGATATGTGGAAAGTGAGAGGTGGGAAGAAGGGAAGTGAACTCAGAAATTTCTCTATATTCTCATGTTTCTGGAGCTCCATCCTCAAGACTCAAACAGATAATAGATGCAATGATCACATGTCATCATGTGCCCACAGAGCTGTTCTGTGCTGCCTTTTCCCCAGCAGAAGAAAAACACCTGTCCTTCTAAGCTCCTCTCCATCTTAACCTTCTCTGGTTTGTTTGGTTAGTTTTTAGGGGGATTTGTTTTAGCCTTTCCCAATTCCATCTTATCAATTCTGCTAGGTATTTTGTGCACTGAAATTTACTTTAAAAAAAAAAATTGCAGGGCAGCGCCTATGGCTCATCGAGTAAGGCGTCAGCCCCATATACCGAAGGTGGCGGGTTCAAACCTGGCCTCGGCCAAACTACAAAGCAGAAAAATAGCCGGGCATTGTGGCGGGCTCCTGTAGTCCCAGCTACTCGGGAGGCTGAGGAGAGAGAATCACCTAAGCCCAGGAGTTGGAGGTTGCTGTGAGCTGTGTGATGTCATGGCACTCCACCGAGGGTGATAAAGTGAGTTCTCTGTCTCTACAAAAAAAAAAAAAAATTGCACACAAAAGTAGATATATATGCTGTTTGGCACAAACTTTGAGTTTACACAAATGACAGATTTACTAGATTTGTTTCTAAGTAGGTCTTTCAGGTAACAGGGTAATGTACACGTATCTCTCATAGCTCAAGCCAAGGCTGTTGCTCTGGTTAACCTGTGGCAGACTGGTGCTCAAGTCTTCAGAGCTATCTCCTCCTCGCTTCTGCTACCTGTAAACAGTGAGGAGGACTCCGTTTTAAGGATTCTGTCATTCCTGGGGAAATGGAAATAGATAAAAAAATAATAAATATGGAAAGCCAAGTTTATAAAGTTCTATAGTAAGCTGGACGCTGTGGCTCACACCTGTAATCCCAGCACTTTGGGAGGCTGAGGTGAGCGGATTGCCTCAGCTCACAAGTTGAAGACCAGCCTGAGCTAGAGCGAGACCCCACCTGTAAAAAAAATAGCCAGCTGTTGTGGCAGGCTCCTGTAGTCCTAGCTGCTTGGGAGGCTGAGGCAAGAGAATCGCTTGAGCCCAAGAGTTAGAGGTTGCTGTGAGCTATGACAGCATAGCACTCTACCACAGCGACAAAGTGAGACTCTGTCTCAAAAAATGAAAATAATAATAAAGCTCTACTGTAGTAGTGGTTGACCCTGAATTACTAGAAGGCTTCAGGTTAAGACTTAGGGTGTTAGAAGGCTTCACCCCCAATCCCCATAGCTCTAAACCACACATACACTCAAGATGTTCAATTTGTGATTCTTCTTTTTTTTTTTTTTTTTTTTTGAGACAGAGTCTTACTTGGTCCCCCATAGTAGAGTGCCATGGCATCTTAGCTCACAGTAACCTCAAACTCTTGGGTTCAAGCAATTCTCTTGCCTCAGTCTCCCAGGTAACTGGGACTACCTTTCCTCTTCTCAGCAAGACAATTCACTCAAAATACTTTGTGGGTTTGATGTGGTAGCTGCCACAGTGCTGGGCTATTTTTTAGAGCCCAGGTCTCACTCTTGCTCAGGTTGGTCTCGAACTCATGAGCTCAGGCTATCCACTCACCTCAGCCTCCCAAGTGTTGGGATTACAGGCGTGAGCCATCATGCCCTGCCCCACCACCAGTTTTTGATTCTGAACAGGCTCTTAACCCAGCTCCAGTTTCCTCATTGTACAAGGGTGAAAACCCTTACTTCACCAGGTCATTAGAAGGATTAGCACATATATTCTAATCACCAGGCCAACAGGACAAAGGAAACAAGAGGAATACATGATGGTTCGCCTGTAATCTTTTTTCCTCTCCTCTACTCAGCAAGACAATTCAGCCAAAATACCTTGTGGGTTTGATGTGGTAGCTCATGCTTATAATCCTGGCACTTTGGGAGGCTAAGACAGGAGGATTGAGGCTGGCCTGGTTAACAGGGAAACCCCATCTCCACAAAAAAATCTTTAAAAAAGTCCAGGTATAGTGGCATATTCCTATAGTCCCAGCTACTCAGGGGACTGAGCCAGGAAGACCACTTGACCCCAGGTGTTGGAGGTTGCCATTAGGTATGATCATGCCACATACACTCTAGTCTGGGCAACAAACCACTAACCAAAAGACGTTGTGTGTGTGTGTGTCCTGACCCAGAAAGGTGTTCACAATCTATTGTTAAGTTAAAAATGAAAACAGCAAGTTTCAAGATAACATGTAAGATAACAGGTATAATTTTATACCTAAACTTAGGAAGGTTATAAATTAAAGTCTTAATGTTGATTATCTTTGGAGAATAGAATTACAGAGGTTGTCCTTTTCTTCTTTATATTTCATTTTTAACATTTCTTTCTGAAAATATGTTACTTGTATAATAAAAATAAAATTAAAACGGTGTTCAAGGGTTATAAGCCTAGTGGCTTCTTGTCCTGTTTTCATGTTAGGACTGGATAGCATGAAAGTATCATGAAGCTCTGCTTTTGCTCCTTAAGCCATATATTGTATTACAGGCATGCCAAGCCCTTTGGAAATGACACTGGCACCTCTCTTAGGTAACACTGCCATGAGCCATCCTGCAAAATGACAAATATGGTCTGAACAAAGTTTCTCTTTGGGGATCAGTTCTCCATTCTCCCACTTAACATCACTAGTGCCCTAGTAAAAGATTTTCCACCATAATGTGTAAAAAGTTTTGTAAGACTCATTGGTGCAAATTCCCACAGAAATTTCTTTGCTGGTATGTGTACCCACAGCCTTAGAGAGAAGTCACTTCACATGAGGCCTCATAAAGTTGTGAGTTTTGAAGTCAGAGTCCAGTCCTCAGTCCTCAGACCCAAAACTCAATTTTCTTCATTAAAGAGCACAGTTAGTGTGAGAGAGACAGTTATACTCTTAAAAAAACTCACAAAGGCTCGGCGCCTGTGGCTTAACGGGCTAAGGTGCCAGCCACATACACCTGAGCTGGCGGGTTCGAATCCAGCCCGGGCCTGCCAAACAATAATGACGGCTGCAACCAAAAAATGGCCAGGCATTGTGGCGGGTGCCTGTAGTCCCAGCTACTTGGGAGGCGGAGGCAGGAGACTCGCTTGAGCCCAGGAATTGGAGGCTGCTGTGAGCTGTGATGCCACGGCACTCCATCCAGGGTGACAGCTTGAGGCTCTGTCTCAAAAAAAAAAAAAAAAAAAAACTCACAAAGGGGCAGTGTCTGTGGCTCAAGGAGTAGGGTGCCGGCCCCATATACCGGAGGTGGCGGGTTCAAACCCAGCCCTGGCCAAAAACTGCAAAAAAAAAAAAACCTCACAAGGACCAATTAGGATAGCTGTATTTAAAAACAAAAGCAAGGGTCAGGTGCAGTGGTGGTTCACTCCTGTAATTCTAGCACTTTGGGAGGCTGAGGCCAGAGGGTCTCTTGAGCTCAGAAGTTTGAGAACAGCCTGAGCAAGAGTTTGAGATGCATCTCTATTGAAAGTAGAAAAATTACCCCACGGGAGGTGGTGGTGGTGCCTGTAGTCTCAAGTTGGGAGACTGAGGCAGGAGGATCACTTAGACCCAGAAGTTTGAGGTTGCTTGGAGCTAGGCTGATGCCACAGCACTCTAGCCTGGGCAACAGAGTGAGATTCTGTCTCAAAAAAAAATTTAAAAAGCAAGCAAACAAACAGAAACAGAGAATACAGTGCCTGCACAGATGTAGAGAAATTGAGAACTTGAAACCCTCGTGTATTACTGGTGAGGACTAATACAGTCCAGCCACAGTGTCAAGCAGCATGGCAGTTCCTCAACAACTTAAACATGAAATTACCATATGCTTGGGTGGCACTTATGGCTCAGTGAGTAGGATGCCGGCCTCATATGCTGGGGGTGGCGGGTTCGAAACCAACCCTGGCCAAACTGCAACAAAAAAATAGCCAGGCGTTGTGGCAGGCACCCGTAGTCCCAGCTACTCGGGAGGCTGAGGCAAGAGAATTGCCTAAGCCCAGAAGTTGGAGGTAGCTATGAGCTGTGATGCCACAGCACTCTACCGAGGGTGACAAAATAAGACTCTGTCTCTAAAAAAAAAAAAAAAGAAAGAAATTACTATATGCTCTAGTAATTCTGTTCTCCTCCTTATTGACAATAGCCAAAAGACAGAAGAAGCAAACCAAGTATTCGCTGGCAGACGAATGGATAAACAAAATGTGGTCTGATCCTCTTGCCTCAGACCCCAGAGCAGCTAGGACTACAGGCACCTGCCATGATGCCTGGATAGTTTTTCTGATTTTTAGTAGAGATAGGGATCTCACTCTTGCTCAGGCTAGTCTTGAACTTGTGAGCTCAAGCAATCCACCGTCTTGGCCTCCCAGAGTACTAGGGTTACAGGCATGAGCCACCAGGCCAGGCAGAAACAAAACTGTGATACATGTCACAACATAGATGAACCTGGAGAACATTTCATTAAGTAAAATAAGCTAGGCACAAAGGACCAATATTAATCCTTACATGAGGCAGGTATAATATTAAATTCCTACAGATAAAAAGTAGGAAAGATGTTACCACAGGGGTGGGAAGAATAATTAAATTATTGTTTAGTGAGTACTACATTTCTACCAGGGATGATGAAAACATTTGGGATATAGATAATGGTGATGGTTGCACAACCTTGTGGAAGTATTTAAAGCCACTGAATTGTACATTTTCAAATGGCTAAAGTGAATAAAGATTATGTTACGCATATTTTACCACCATAAAAAATAATAATCTAAAAATAAACACCTCACAAAGGACTTGTAGACAAAACAGAATGCCAATTCATTAATATGTACTAATTTTCCTCCTCTGAGCATCCACAACAACCATCGCTTCCACGACTTTGCCTTACTACAGACAAGACCTTCTGCCCCCGCAGTCTAGCCCTCACCCTGGGGGTCATGGCTCATTGTTTCTTCCCTGTATTCCTCCAGCCATCCCCACCTCACTCCGAATCATGACTGTAAGTGCAGAGGATGCAAAGGCACCAAGTGTGCTTGGAAATCAACATCAAACCAGGCTTCTCCTCCAGGGACTTCAGTCCTCTCTCTCCCAATCAGGACATTGTCCACACCCCCAACCCCACGGGCACCCAGACTCCTTCCTTTCCATCTGTGCTGTCTCTTTGGATTTGAAACTTGGGTTTGGGATTGGTTCCTTGGCTTAGCACTTGGGCCCTGAAAGATTCAGCTTCCTGTATGTGCTCCTAGTCAACTCTCAGTCAAGCAGATGAGGTCATTCTCACTGTCACCATGGGTGGGGGAGAAAGCTGACACCACTGGTCACCCAGGCTGGAAACATAAAGCTTTATCTGTTTCTTCTTTTCCCTCCCACCCCTCCCTTCCCACTGCCCCCACAGGTCCTTCTCAGGGGTAGCTGGTGTATGTTCTTTCTTCTGATGGGGGGCCCTTATCCTCCCAATAACCCTCTCCCTGATAGTCTTTGCCCCTCCACTTCTTTCTCTACATACCTGCCAGAGCTATTGCCAATCTGGCCGTGGTGTGCCCTGGTTACCAAGCTGAAGCTTTTAGCCAGGACTGTGTCCTCACTCTCTGCCCCACACAGCTCCAGCCTCAGTCCCTCCTCCCACCTGTCTCACCCCTAGCTCCTTGCTCAAACATGCTGGAGTTCTGCCTCGCCTCCATCCTCTGCCCCTGCCCTCATTGCTCCTGCTGCCAAGAATGATCATGCAGCCTGGTTTACACCTGTTGCCTGATATAAGTATTAATACTTCCCCCTTCACTCCCTGAAGTGTCCTGGTTTGGGTGGTAAGTTACCTGGTCAGACCACATTTGTCCTAATTCTTCACCTGGCAAATCTATTCATCTTGCAAAATCTGCCCTAAAGTCTGATGCTCTGGGAAGCCTTGCTCAAGTCCTGCAGGACAAATGGATAGCTCCTTCTGTGCCCTTGCAGCCAACACTTCGTAGGACAGTGTTTATGAGGCTGGATTGTTCAGGTACTTGTTTACATGTCTTCCCTGTCAGACTTCTTGAGCCTTACATATCTTTGTTTCCTAGGCACTCAGAAGAGTCCATGACCATGACAGTCATTACGTGCTCAATCAATGTTTGCTGAAGAGGAAAAGAGGGACTTTACCTAACAAATGCAATCAGTGTAATCCGAAAAAAAAAAATAATGAATCCACTAAACAGTTATTAATTAAGAACTATGTGCCAGGCCCTCCTAGGTTTTTGGCAAAGCAAACGAACATCCACATTCTCATGGAGTTTAGAGGAAACAGAAGTTAATTTCTGAAGAAATAACTGATAAGGGTGCAGGTAAGGGACTTCCTCTGGCTAAGCAGGATTTCTCCGAGAGCTGGGGCAAAGGGTTACCTTGTCTTTAGGCCTGAGGCTGATTTTTGGATGAGGGCCAGGCTGGCCAAAAACAAGAATTCCCTGAGCAGTGAAGAAGGAAGGAACAGATGCTGGGATCTTGGTGCCCACAAATAAACCATTCCATTATAGTCAATGGATTTTGGGCAAAGATGCTTCTCAATGGCAGAAAGTCTTTTCAAAAATGGTGCTGTGACAGTTGGACATTCACATGCAAAAAAAGGAGAATTTGGACCATGGTGTCCATTTGAGGTAAGATTCTCTTCCAGGTCAGGGCTGCCTCAAGTCATGCGCTTTTTCCCCCCAGCATCCCAGACTGCTATGTTTATAGGCGTGAGCCACAGCACAGGCTCAGTAATGTGCTCTTTGATCCTTGTCACACCTCTGTGATGGCATGCTTAACCTCATTTGAATGTAATTGGGCATGTTGGTGTAAAGCCTAGCATGAATGGCTCCTCTTGTCCACACTGCCCTTGAAGCCTATCCTTTACATTAATACATGGTCAAGACCAGTCATCCTTGTCGTAAAAACTTTCCTTAACCATTGCTGCTACTTAACTTTTACATCAAGCAACAATAATTTTTTGCCATCATAATACCAAATTTGCAGGAAAAAAATACACCCAGAGATCTTGCTACCATTTAAATACTAAAATAAAACAGAAATCTACAGACAGGAAAATGGCAATATGGTCTACTCTGTGGACAAAGTTCTGACAGAAGCAGGGTAGCCAGGAACAGTAATCTTCTTGCTAGACCCTTTGGGACTAAGCTCTGCCCTGGAAACCCCTAAACATCTTTCCTCCTGGGTGTATTATTAAGTAGTCTGAGAAAATCTCAATCCTGTAACCAAAGCACATCAAAGAATAATTCCTCTCCATTTTTTCCTTAAGAGATACAGTAGCAAGTTTATGGGTGAGCATATCAAGTAGGCATTTGGATGATGCTGACAGTGAAGTTGCCTGGAGAAAATGGAAAGTGGAACTGAAAAAAAATGGAATGAATTCATTTTTGCTCTTTCTTTTTAGTACTTGGGTCAAAGCAACCTATCCCATATCTTGTGATAACGTGATTCTGTCTTAGTGCTCCAGGGAGGCAGAACCCATTCAATGGAAATGATTCCATTACCTGTCTTAAACTGAAAGGTGTCAGTCTTTACCTGTCTCCTTTTATTCCATGCCACCACTGTAATTTAAATAATTTTCCTGCTTCCAATACTATAGCAGATTTCTTCCTTCTCCTTTTTTTCAATTTTTCTTTCTTTTCTTTTTTTTCTTTTTTACTTTAGATTATGGAAATTTTCAAACATAAAAAAATCGAAGAGAATAGTAAATGAACCCAATCTATCCATCATCCAGTTTTTCTACACAAGATTTATATATAGTAAAATGCATGGATTTTTTGATAAATGTGTATTTATTTTTTTTTCTTTAACTGCCACTCCAATTGACATGTAGAACATTTCCATCAAAATTGGCTTCTTCATCCTTCATTGATCCTATTGATTTTGAAAAATATCCCATATCAATATTTCTAATTCACCATCATGATTATCTACTGAGTGCTCTTAGACTTGAATCAACATAGCTATCTAGGTTTTTTATTTTTTTTCTTCAGACAGAGTCTCACTATGTCACCCTCAGAAGAGTGCTGTGGTGTCACAGCTTACAGCAACCTCTAACTCCTGGGCCTAAGAGATTCTCCTGCCTCAGCCTCCTAAGTAGCCAGGACTAAAGGCACCCGCCACAATGCCTGGCCATTTTTTTGTTGCAGTTGTCATTGTTGTTTGGCTGGGCGGGGCTGGGTTGGAAACAGCCAGCCTCAATGTATGTGGCTGACACTGTAACCACTGTGCCACGGGTGCCAAGCCTATAGCTCTCCAGTTTAAACATCCAATATTCTTCATGGAGCTAACTCTTTCTCAAGAGTCAACTTCTTCTGCGTGAATCAACCTTGTATCCCTAGCTCCGAGAATTTGATTATGCTGTCTCTTATCTTCACTATGCCCAAAAACATTCATTAAATAAATATTTTGTGGGACATCTATTAGATGTCAGGGACAATGCTAGTAGCAGGAGGAATCAAGGGAAACATAGTTCCTGCCTTCGGGGAGACTACAAAGTCCTCCCCTCTATACTTGATGAAACTCCATTTGCTTTAAGGGAAAGTTAAAATATTGTCTCCTCTGCAAAGTCAGTCCTGATCTCTTCAGGCAAAGATATTCTCTACTCCTGCTTTGCTCCATTTGCACTGTTCCTAGAGTATATGTATATACCACAAGGGTTTGAACGTAAGACATGTAGAGAGACTTCATCTTTTTAACAGCCTCAGCATCTAATGGGAACAAAGAACGAATGAATGGA
Organism: Perodicticus potto; assembly: GCA_963574655.1. Lineage (NCBI taxonomy): Eukaryota > Metazoa > Chordata > Mammalia > Primates > Lorisidae > Perodicticus > Perodicticus potto. The sequence goes on from CAUYRH010062383.1 coordinate 13,253, forward strand.
TCAATGAATAAAGAGTAGTTAGCAAAGAAAAAAATTACCCATCAAATGTCAAAACTAGACCCAAAAGTTTAAGAAAACATATATTTGGGAGGTTCTCAAGACAGTATAGGTAATTGCAATGTCCTGAGGAGACTTGGGAGGAAAGTCCATTTATAAGGCAACTGGGAACTGGCCTATAGATTAAAAGGATATACCTTGAAATTTTGTCCTTCCTTTTTATCTTGCCCTATTATGGTATGTTTCTGAACTTGCACAAGGAATTTTTGAAAATTGAAAGCATGAAAAGGTATAAATAAGAAAGAATCACCCATAATTCATCCCTAGACAAAAATCATTGTGAATGTTTGGTGGTGTTTCTTTCTTTTTTCTCTGCATTTAGAAAAACAGTCTGCTCTGGGGGGCTGGATTTCACAGTGGCACTGAGCATGGGTGGGCCTACATAGGAGAAAATTTTGTTTTCCACATTAAGATCTTGTGATCTGTATCTCCTCTGTTCTCCCCTTTCTCACTTGTGACTCTCTCTCTTTCTTTTTTTCCTGTCCTACTCTAGCTCTTACCCCACTGAACCCAGAGCTTCTGGTTCTGTTACTCTAACTGAGCCTTCTTCACTCCAATATCTAGTTCCAGCATCATATCCCTGGTCTGGATCAAGAGCCCTATTACCCGAAACTCCTTTACTTCACCTCTTGGTCCTAAAGTCAAGTTCTTAAACTAGAACTGCTGATCTTTGTAGTCCTTTTTAAAAAAAATTTACAAACATTTCCCTTCACATTTAAAATACTTTGTAAATAGAAATTGAATGGTTATGTATTATTCTTTTGTATGTTCAACCATAATTATCTTAATAATTTTTCTAATATTGATGTTATGTTAGTTTCAATTTGCCACTATTATGAATAACATTGGGATGAATGTCTTTATAAATAATTCTTTAGCTATATAGCAGATCACTTTTTTGTGGCTCAGTGAGTGGGGCGCCGGCCCCATATACCGAGGGTGGCGGGTTCAAACCCGGCCCCGGCCGAACTGCATCAAAAATTAGCTGGGCGTTGTGGCGGGCGCCTGTAATCCCAGCTACCTGGGAGGCTGAGGCAAGAGAATCTCTCGAGCCTAAGAGGTGGAGGTTGCTGTGAGCTGTGACT
>CAUYRH010062386.1:0-24781 GCA_963574655.1 Perodicticus potto
TTTTGATAGGCTTGTTGAAGATCAAATAATGATAAGAAACTGTGTTCAACTCTTGGTGCTCTATTCTGTTCCATAAATCTACCACTCTGTTTTTGTGGCAGTTCCATGCTGTTTTGATCACTATTGATTTATAACATAGTCTGATGTCTGGTAACATGATACCTCCTGATTTGTTCTTATTTCTGAGTAATGTATTTGCTATTTGAGGTTTTTTTCTGATTCCATATAAAACAAAGTACTATTTTTTCAAATTCTTTAAAGTATGACAATGGTGCTTTAATAGGAATTGCATTAAATCTGTAGATTGCTTTGGGTAGTATGGACATTTTAATAATGTTGATTCTTCCCAGCCATGAGCATGGTATGTTTTTCCATTTGTTAACATCTTCAGCTATTTTTTTTTTCTCGGAGTTTCATAGTTCTCTTTATAGAGATCTTTCACATTCTTTGTTAGGTAAATTCCCAGATATTTCATCTTCTTTGGCACTACTGTAAAAGGAATAGAGTCCTTGACTATGTCTTTAGATGGATTATCGTTATATATAAAAGCTACTGATTTGTAAGTATTGATTTTGTATCCTGAGACCCTGCTGTATTCCTTGATCACTTCTAAGAGTTTTGAAGTTGAGTCCCTAGGATTTTCCAGGTATAGGATCATATCATCAGCAAAGAGGGAGAGTTTGATCTACTCCGACCCTATATGAATACCCTTGATTGCCTTCTCTCGCCTGATTGATATGGCTAAGACTTCCATTACTATGTTGAATAGCGGTGGAGACAGTGGGCATCCTTGACTCATTCCTGATCTGAGTGGAAATATTTTCAATTTTACAGCATTCAGTATGATAATGGCTGTGTGTTTGCTGCAGATGGCTTCCATCAGTTTAAGAAAAGTTTCTTCTATGTGTATTTTCTTAAGTGTTCTGATCATGAAAGGATGTTGGATATTATCAAAGGCTTTTTCTATGTCAATTGAAAGAATCATATGGTCTTTGTTTTTTATTTTATTGATGTGATGTATTATATTTATAGATTTTCATATGTTGAACCAACCCTGTAACACTGGAATAAAACCAACTTGATCATGGTGTATAATTTTTTTGATGTGTTGTTGAATTCTGTTTGCTAAGATCTCATTGAATATTTTTTCATTGATATTCATTAATGATATTGGTATATAATTTTCTTTCTTTGTTGGATCCTTTTCTGGTTTGGGTATCAGGGTGATATTTGCTTCATAGAATGTGTTGGGAAGTATTTCTTCTTTTTCTATGCTTTGGAAAACATTGTATAATATAGGTACAAGTATCTCTTGAAAGATTTGATAGAATTCGGATGTGAAACCATCTGGTCCAGGACTTTTCTTTTTTGGGAGATTTTGTATTGTTAATGCTATTTCAGTGATTGATATAGGTCTATTCAAGATTTCTAATTCTTTCTGGTTGAGTTCAGAGACATGGCATGCTTCCAGATATTGGTCCATTTCCTTCAGATTTTCATATTTCTTGGAATAGAGGTTTTTGTAGTAATCATTGAGGATATTTTGAATTTCTGAAGTGTCTGTTATTATTTCTCCTTTATCATTTCTGATGATGATATTAGAGATTTTACTTTTCTATTTCTGGTTAGGTTGGCCAAAAGTTTATCAATTTTATTAATCTTTTCAAAAAACCAGCTTTCTGTTTCATTGATCTTCTGAATGATTCTTTTGTTTCCAATTTCATTTAATTCTGCCCTAATTTTGTTTTTCCTTTCTTCTTCTGGGTTTGAGGTTGGAATGTTGTTCCTTTTCCAGGTGCATGAGATGATCCATTAAGTTGTTGGCTTCCTCTCTTTGTTTTCTTGATGAAGGCTTCCAAAGCTATAAATTTCCCTCTTAGGATGGCCTTTGCAGTATCCCACAGGTTTTGATAATTTGTGTCTTCATTATCATTTTCCAGAAATTTGGTTATTTCCAAAAATTTGGAAAATTCCAAATTATCATTTTCCAAAATTTTTTTCCAAGAATTTGGTGATTTTCTTCTTAATATCATCTGTGACTCAGCTATCATTCAGCCTAAAATTATTTAGTTTCCATGGCTTTGTTTGAGTATTATTCCTGTTGCTGTTGAGTTCAACTTTTATTCCATGATGCTCTGAGAAGATACAAGGAATAATTTCTATACATTCAAATTTGCTGAGGTTAGACTTGTGTCCTAAGCTATGATCTATTTTGGAAAATGACCCATGGGCTGATAAGAAGAATGTATATTCTGTTTTATTATGGTGAAATGTTCTGTAGAGGTCTGTAAAGTCCATTTGTTCTAGGGTCAGGTTTAAGTCTAATATTTCTTTATTTAGTTTCTTCTAAAGGATCTATCCCAGGAGTCCTCAAACTTTTTAAACAGAGGGCCAGTTCACTGTCCCTCAGACCATTTGAGGGTTGGACTACAGTTGAAAAAAACCTGTGAACCAATTCCTATGTACACTGCACATATCTTCTTTTGAAGTAAAAAAACAAAATGGGGGCAGCACCTGTGGCTCAAAGGAGTAGGGTACTGGCTCCATCTACCAGAGGTGGTGGGTTCAAACCCAGCCTCAGTCAAAAGCTGCAAAAAAAAAAAAAAAAGAAAAAGAAAAAAGGGAACAAATCCAAATACAATATTTAAAATGAAAAAAAAAAAAAAAGGTGCCCCATTGCAAAAAAAAAAAAAGACCTCCTAACTTCAGGAAAAAAAGGCCCCCCCTTAACTACAAAAAAAGGTCCTACTAACTGCAAAATAAAAAACTTAAATAGACCTCCTAACTTCAGAAAAAAGAAATCCTAACTTGTTCTTACCTCAGTCCTCAGGCAGCAGCATGCTCTGCAAAGGGAAGCTCTTGACTTGTCCGATCATGAGTCTCAGTCTCACCTGAGACTGAGAGAAGGAGTTGAGAGACAGAGAGAAGGAGGGGAGTCGGAGAGTGCAGCGTACATTCCACACATGCGCACTGCAGCCCAGGACAAGGCACAGGTGGCAAAAACACCCAGCAGGCCAGATAAATGTCCTTGGTGAGCTACATGTGGCCCGCAGACCATAGTTTGAGGACCCCTGGTCTATCCAAAACTGTCAAAGGGCTGTTAAAGTCTCCAACTATTATAGTGCAGGAAGATATCAAGTTGTCCATATCCATTAGGGTCTACCTTATGAATTGAGGGGCATTCTGGTAGGGTGCATAAATTTTAATTATTGAAATCTCTTTATGTTGGGTGTTTCCTTTGACAAATATGTAGCAACCTTCTTTATCTTTCTTTATCTTTGTTGGTTTTAAAGCCAATTGTATCTATTAAAATTGCAACCCCTGCGTTTTTCTGGTTTCCATTTGCCTGTATTATACAAGTCCATCCCTTTACATTGAGTTTATTTTTATCCTTTAAGATAAGGGGAGATTCTTGTATAGCACTTATATTGTTTGAATTTATGTATCCAGTCAGCCAGCCTGTGCCTCTTTAAAGGACAATTTAAACCATTCACACTAATTGAGAATCAATAAGCCTGGTTGTGTTTTGGGTGTCATGATTTTCAGGTGTCCAGTAGACATTTTTAATCCTTTCACCACTGTGGAAGTTGGATTTTGTTCAAAATTTCTGTATGAGTTTACTTTGGAGGTAGAGCATTGCTCTGGTCATTGTGGAGGATGGGTCTGAGAATAGCCCAGAAAGCTGGTTTAGTTACGGCAAATTACTTCATCATGTCTATGTCATTAAAGTATTTGATTTCTCCTTCACAAGTGAAACTCATTTTAGCTAGCTACAGGATCCTGTGCTGGAAGTTGTTTTGTTTTAGGAGATTGAAAGTTGATGACCATGTTCTGGCTTGAAACGTTTCAGCTGAGAGATCTGCAGTCATTCTGATACTTCTCATTTTGTAGGTGATACTTTTCTTATGTCTGGCTGCTTGAAGAATTTTCTACTTCATCTTAACTTTGGCAAAGTTAATCACAATGTGTCTAGGAGATGCTTTATTTGGATTGAGTCTTGCTGGGGTTCTGAAACTGTCTGCTATCTGAAGTTCTGTATCCCTTGCAATCCTTGGGAAATTATCCTCCAAAATCTCTTGAAGTAGAACATCTGTATTTTTAGGACCATCCTCTTCTCCTTTGGGAATTCCTATAAGATGAATGTTTGATCTTTTGGAGTGGTCCCACATCTTTCTTAGGGAATGATCAGTTTTTGCTCTCCATTTGTCTGCCTCTTTGAGTGTTTGGGAACATTCAAAAACTTGGTCTTCTGTTTCAGATATCCTTTCTTATGCCTGGTCAACTCTATTATTAAGTGATTCTACTGTATTTTGGAGCTCTTCAACTAACTTTTTCATTCCGTTGAGCTCTGCTATCTCTTTTCTCATTACATCCACATATTTGGTGACTTGGGCTTTGAAATCATTAATTTCTTGAGACAACTTTAGAACTCTTTGGAATTCAATTTTTATCTTTTCTTCTATTTGTTGTGTGAATGCCTCTGTGTCACAGAGAGTAGAACCTGCTTTTTGAAATAGTACGTAATAAAAAGGGCTACCAGCTCTCTTGATGGGAAGTACCAAGTAGCTTTATTTCTCTCCAGCTTATATAGTCAGCTCTCCATATAAACACTGTTAATCAATAATCACACAAATACATTGTAAAAACTGATTACCTTTTTTTCTAGTATTCCAAAGTCTACTGATTAGCTAGTTTACATTCTTCTATGTTTTTTACTTTACCCAAAATAACTTTCAAGGAAAAACATGCTGTCAGTTGTCTATCCACATTCTGATAAAGCCACTGACCACAATGGGGGAGGAAGGCTGCTTGAATGCCTGTACTTTGAAACTTCTGGCCATCTGGAGGCAGTAATTCTTATCTTAAGGAACACAGTCCAGAGATTCCTAGGACATACTGATGACCTCCTTGCAGGCCCCAGCCCCTCAGCCAGTCTTTGATCATGGGCATTTTACCTCCTATGTGTCAAGACTCAGAGGCTTTGTGGATTTCTGTCTCGATCCTTCTAGACTGTGTAAAATAAGACTTTTTGCTTGTTCACTCTCAGACTGGCAGAGCAAAAGACGTATCAGCTTTATGCCTATACTATTTATCTTATTTTCAATCCATATTCTTAATTTGATTTCTGACATTGCTGCAATCGTCTATGCATGGCATCTTCAGTTGCATCTCCTTTGTCATTTCTTGTGGGAGAAGGGCTGTTGATCTACTTTGGTTATTTATGCTGCCAGAGTTCTTCTGTTGGGTCTGCCCCATGTTTATTTTCCGCCATTTGATTATTAGAACTGGTAGGGTGAGATTGAATTGGGGTTCCCAGGTAATAGAGATAGCCCCTTATCAAAGCACTAGGCTTTGTATTTGTGGCTTATTTCCTTATCTCCTACAACCTAACATAGGCCCCTTTCAGAGATTTGACCAGAGACTCTTAGGACCTGCTTGGTGAAATAGCACAAGCTAGCTCTGTTTTGATATCAGCCAACTTCTACCCTATCCTAAGAAACCACAGTATTAGATTTAAATTTCGACTGTGAGGAGATAGAAACAGCTGCAGCACCCAGACCCAACTCTTCAGTTTTTTTCCACTACAGAACTTTGAAGGTCAACCTCAGAATATCCCTGAGTGGACAGTCTGAGTACAGGTTCCAATTAAATTGTCTCAGACAGTGCAAACCCTACTTAACAGCGAGGGATTCAAGGGTCTCCAACAGCACAATTGGAGCCAGGGATCCACACTCCCGCCTGCCAGACTCAGTCCACACTGCTGTCTGCTTCTCTGCTCACAGGCCCAGTAGGAGCCAGCGGCCATGCCTACATCCACCAGTCTCAGTCCGCACTGCTGTCTGCTTCTCTGCTCACAGGCCCAGTAGGAGTCAGCGGCCATGCCTACATCCACCAGTCTCAGTCCACACCTAGCTAGCCTCTGCTTGCCAGATCATTTTGAGTCAGGGGACCATGCCCCTGCCTGCCAGAGTCCTGACAAGCCTCTGTTCACAGGCTCTGTTAGAGTCAGGGCACTGTACCCTGTCTGCAGGTCTTAGTCCTCACCCAGTCTGATGGCTGCTCACCAACCCTGCTGGAGACAGAGGACCATGCCCTAGCTCTTAGGTCTTGGTTCACAGCCAGCAAGCCACTGCCTCGAGAGTTCTGTTGGAATCAGCGGACCATGCCCCTTCTCTCAGGTCTCAGTCCATGCCTTGCAAGCCTCTTCTCAGTGGCCCAGCAGGACTTGGGGACCAGCCCTGTCTGCCAAGCTCAGTCCACACAGGGCACCAGGGCACCACTTTCTCAGAGCTGGGGGTTCTGCACCCTGTTCCACCAGACACAGTCCAAACTGAGGGTCAACACCATCACTGGCCTGGCATAGTCATAACCAGGGGACTGCTCCTCCTGCTGAGTGTCCCTTTCTTCTACTCTTTTTCTCCCCCGTTAGTCACAGATTCTGTCCTGATGGTTGGCAGTCCACACTATGCCCAGGTCTCTTAGGACAAGACCAAACACTCTGTACTCTGCAGGGGGCAGAACTTCAGACCATCATGCGAGAGGGGAAGGGTGGACTGGGAGTTTGGACTTGTGGGAGAAAATATCTGTTCAATTTTATGCCTGGGGAGGTGGTGTCTAGGTTCATCAGTGGGACCTCCCTGGAGAAAGAGACCTGGAGTTTAGTGGCTCTCTCCAGTGAGGCAAAATGATAGGCCTTTTGTTCCCTGCTCATTCACAGATAGCTTGCGGCAGGCCTTCTGCTTAGGGGAGGGGCCTCCTATCCTCTAGTTGATAGGCTTTGTACCTGCAATTTGTTTTCTTGAATGTTCTTCCTTGGAGTTACAGCTTGCTGAACTTCTTTCTTGGCACAGCTCCCCACCTTCAGCTTCATAGAGTCTGATTCCATCCAGTTTTTCTTCCTTTGCTCAGGAGCCTCTGCCGAGGGTTGCTACCAGTAAGCCATCTTCCAAACAGGGCTTTCAAAATGCTCATCTCTTTCTCTTGTTATAGTGTTTGGCATATAGAGTCACTCAGTATTATGTATTTGCTAATAATACTTAGCACTTTTATGTTTTAGTCTCATACTGCCCTTAGCTAGGAGCTTCCTAGGGCATTTTCTTTCTACCTAAAAGAGAACAAAATATATGAACTGCTTGTAGCAATACATAGCAGGCAACTGGCTGGATATTAGAGATAGATGTATTAGAGAGAAGAAACTCTGCACTCTTACACAGGAGCCAATGGGGATTAATGAGATTCAGTTGTTTCTGCTGTTTGAAATATCACTAGTATTTATTTAAGTGAATATAACCCTGAATTTGAAAATAAAACCAGAGGCAGTGGTAAATGTTACCTTTCATTTTTCTCTTCTAGTGTTCTTCAAATAGAAAATCTATATTTGATGAATTATACAGTTATTAAACCTCAGAAAAGTAAAGTTATAAATCCAAAGACAGATTCTGTATTGGAAGTCTTTATTGAATGTGAAATTCTTTGTCTTTATGATGGCTGCCACTCCACCTTGGTGGAGATTGAAGATGGCAATTGTAGAAGTGTCAAGTACAGTGCAGTTTCTCTCCGTGGCCTCCGATTTCCAGAGAGAAATTATGTTATTTTTCTGCAAGGTGAAGTTACTTATAAAGCTAGGAAAAAGTCAGAAATTGAAAATTTGAATTTAAAAGTGGGGGCATGTAGAGGGACCAAAACAAAAATAAACTTATTCTCTGTATCCCTTTCAAGCCTCACCTAATTTGAGATGAATGATGGATTCACAATTATCTGATATGATTTCAAAAGTATTAATACCTTTTTGTGACTTTAGTTATAAAATATAGCCTCTTTATTCACATTGCATTGTACTTTTTGGAGTATAGATTTTTAAGTGATTAATCTAGTTATTTGAATCTCTTAGACAAGTAATAGGCAAAACAACCATATAATCAAATAAATGAAAATTTTGGAGTATTCTCTTCCATTGAATAATAAGAAACACATAAAAATGATGAGAGTTTTTCAGTTTCTCAGTCATACTTTCAGCATTGGTTTCTATGCTGAAACCATCAGCAAGGAGGTAAATATTTTAATTTTAAATAATATAGTTTGTGATAATCACAAAAATACAAACTACCAAGGAATATATTGAGAGAATAATTTCAGGATCTTGATTTAGGCAAAGGTAAAATTTTACAAAAAAACATTTAAGAAGACAAAAATTAATGGAGCGATACCATGAAAATAGATATGAAGATTTATAATGTAATGATATCCGTTATCTCATTTAATATGTAGCATTAATGTGAATTAAAGCAACATTTGAGAGATATTTATATATAATAAAGCAAGTTGCCAAGTCTAAACATAAAAATATGAAGAGTAAGATGATAGTATAAGGGATAACCTACTAGATATCAATGCATAATTTATGCAGTTTCAATGTTTAAAACAATGTGATTCATTCAGAAATATCCATATATTACAATAATGAAATGTTCACACATCTATGAAATCTTCATATAATACTAAGCTACCATTGCAAACTAATGGGAAAAGGATGTAATATTCAGTAAAGGGTAGCAGAACAATTAATTAACCATTAAAAATAAATGGAAGTTTTCTATTCTTTATTCCATTCACAAAAACCAATCCAAGGCCAATAACGAATATAATTGTCAATGCAATATTTTTTTAAATGACCTATAAAACACCATGACAGTGTTATGATCTTAGGGAAGGAAGATATTAGGATAAATAAAATCAAAACTTAACCAATAACTACATAAAAATTAAGAATTGTTTTGATCGAATATTATGTAAAGTTGACAGAAAGATAAACTACAACTAAGAGAATGTATCTGTATTACTTAAAATAGACACATGATTACTATGTATAATACATAAACAATTCTCATAAATCAATAAAAGGTAACTCCTTAGAAAAACAAGCAAAAACACAGTAGTGCATATTGTCCAGAGGATAAAATAAGTGGTCAATGCTGTATGAAAAGTTGTTCAACCTTGTTTATAATTAGAGAACTCCAAGTGTTAAATCATAACAAGATAGTATTTTATATCCAACAAATTTGCAAAAAATACAGTCTGCAGTGTAAAGGTTTGTCATACACTCTTAGGAGAAAAAGTGTTATAAATACAGTAGAAAATACTTTTGCTTTCTCTACTGAAGTTGAAGATGTATTTTAATCTATTACATACACTTCAGAAGTCCTTTGCCATGTATATCAGGATAAATTTCCAAGAATATTCAGGGTATCATTTTCATTGCAACCCACCTGTCATCTAATACCATAATGTATAAATAGCTTGTGGTATATTAATACTGTGAATTGTTTTATATATGAAAATAGAGTGAATTATTTCTTCAATTTTGATATTGATTTTATAGTGAAAACATTAACTTTATAATCGTGGTGTTAAAAATGTCCTTTGTATCTCCTATGATTTTACTGGTATAGAATTCAAAAATAAGCACAAGTAAACAGTAAAATTACAAAAATGGACAAAATATAACATTAATTTCTGGTTGTTAATTTTCTGAAGACAAAGGAAATATGTAAAACTGAAAAACATTCCTTGAGTAGTCAAGGTATCACTAACATTCAGAAATTTTGTGGTAGATATTTAGATGTTGCTTGATTATTATTACTAAAACTGAACATATGCATAGAACATATAATGTATGTTTTGGTGTCTAAGATATGCCACAAGATTTTAATTAGGTATGGAGCAAGTATCAAGAAATGCATAATATGTACTTTTATACCTAACCCTTAATAAAAATATCGAAATAATACAAAATTTGATAACATTTTAAGTACTGAATGTCATATTTGAAGTTATAATGAACAATCTTAAAGAGTTTCTGTTAACTATCAATATATAATTTTAAACTGTAATGGAGGGGTTATTCTAAAGACCAAATCTCTGTGATAAATGTAGTCTAAAATTTATAATACGTGTTATTTTCCTTAGCTTCTAGAATAGCTTTAAGAGCTTTCAGAGATTGAAAAATGCTGAGTTTTGAAAGCATTTATGGGTTTTTTTGTTTGTTTTATTGAAGCAGAGTCTCACTATGTTGTCCTTAGTAGGTAGAGTGCGGTGGCATCACAGCTCACTGCAATCTCCAACTCTTGGGTTTAAGCGATTCTCTTGCCTCAGCCTCCCAAGTATCTGGGACTACAGGCACCCGCCACACCGCCCGGCTATTTTTTGGTTGTAGTTGTCATTGTTGATTGGCAGGGGCTGGATTCGAACCCACTAGCTCTGGTGTATGTGGTTGGTGACCTAGTGACTGAGCTATGGTTTCTTCATTATATGAAATATCATGTTTTCTTCATTATATTAAAACAAAAACAAGTTACTGATATAAAGTAAATCTTTGCAGTTGCCTACTAAATATGAAACTGTTTCCAATATTACCCTGTCATCAAATTTTAAAATCTACTTTTTGGTTTTATAATTATATAATAATGTATAATCAAGACAAATAAAAATGTTCTTGAAAACACTATGCCACACATACTTACAACTGGAGTTCTTACCTTTATTTTTACTGAGACACATAAAATTATGAATCATATACTTAAAGTTTTATTGAGGATAAATTTTTTATATCATTTAATTTACAATATTATATTTTTCTGTTCTAATATGGGTATTATTGTGGGTGTCATAGTTGGGAGACAGATATTCTCTGAAAGAATTAGACACAGTTATATTCACAAAAGTAAAGGAGCAAGCAAATCTTTGCATGAATATAATTAAGACAAAGGGCTAGCGTTATGATTTAGATGGGTTTTGAAGAACATTTTATATTCATCATTTAATTTAATTTTGATTGAATAAATTTAAGTCAAATAAACAAACAAGAAATTATATGATAGTTGAGGCTGAAAAAGTGTTAATAAAGTTTAGGAGGTTATACGGGGAGGTGGATTGGACCATGAGAGTTCAGACAATTAAGTTCACAAACTTTTTCATCACGTGCCTACGTTGGCAGCACTGTCAAACAACCTGGTATGGTTTGATAACCTTGGTGTATCAATGTATCACAATTGTGTTTGTGTCAACATGTGACAGCGTCTTACTGAGTGGTGTTCATTATTGTTGTTGAGTGTTTTTGTATGCCCTTGTGAGAATGTCAGAGCTCGAATTAGAGCAAGGAACAAACATTCGTATATTTCTGGTTAAATTTGGCAAGAGTGGAAGTGGAATCAGGGACATGTTAATCCAAGTTTATGGGGATAATGCCATAAAGACAACAGTGGTGTAAGAATGGATGAAACTTTTTCTGAAGGGAGAGAAAATGTCACAGATGAAGAGAAGTCAGGGTGGCCAGTAACAACCAGAACTGATGAAAACGTTGTAGACATTCATTGAATTATGCATCAAAGTTGTCAGCTAACAGTGGGAAGCACAGCAGACCAAGTAACATTAGGAAAGAAACAGTTAGGAAAATCTTAACTGAAAATGTTGGCATGAGAAAAGTGTGGCTATTGCTTCCCAACGATGCACCAGTTCACATGGCACTCTCTGGAAGGGAGTTTGTAGCCAGTAAACTGTTGAAAGGAAGACATTTTAACACCGTTCAGGATGTCAAGGGTAATATGATGACAGTTTTCATGACCAATCCAGAAAAAAAGTTCCAAAATTGCTTTAAAGGATAAAATTAGCCCTAGTGTCAGTGCAAAGCTTCCCAAGGGGAGTATTTTGAAGGTGCCAAAGTGATATTCAGCAATGAGGTGTGTAGCACTTTTTCTAGGGCGAGTTTGTGAACCTAATTATCAGACATGTAGATCAGGCTTATTCAAAAGCTGAGTGATTCAGATATAAAAAAATGTTCTTACTCTGAAAAGTCCACAGGTTTCTCAGAAACAGTGAATATAGAAGTCTGTTTATGGTGCTCTACAATCATTGGCTAAAGTTGGAAATTACTGTGTTTTTGAACAGTGAGTGTGGGAGTGAAGAAAGAGAACGAAACTGTAGTGTTACCAGCTTGTTGTCTGACACACATCAATGTCAATAGTATGACACTGGGTTTTGAGAAAAGGAAAGCTTGCTTGGGAGTTCACTGGCAAAGTAAAAGAGAAGACAATCAGATCTGTCTCCGAACTGTCTCCTTAACCCAAGCTGGGGCTGATCACATAGGGCAATGATACCTGATCTGATTAGATCTTACAATGAGGTGATATCAATCTTGATTTGACTGCATCCTGCCGCTTAGCAGTCTGCTTCTTAATATAGACCCTGTTTCTGGTAGGAGAACTTAGGTTCTTCCCTCCTTGGTTGTCCACTTGGTTTATCTGGGAATGCTCAAGTTATGTAACCTTTAACTTGGGGGTCCATGATGACTGAAAATAACTCACAACTTTGTTACATAAAAGTTGAACTGGCCTGGTGTTGTGAAAATAGGAAGAAAGAGATTTAGGACAAATAAAAAAGTAGACTAACCGAATGACAAAAAGATACAATGTCCATCAACACTATAATACCAAGAGGAAAGGGAATAAAAAGACAAGGTGTCATTTTGGAGTCTGAACATATTTTTTAATACCTATTATTAATTCTTAACAAACTATACCATAGCTCATGAGGAATGTCAAGAATAGATAGGCTCCTCAAAAGTTATCCTTGAAAGTTTAGTATTTTTGTCAAATATTTTATGATTAGGGCTGACACAAATATCATTAAGCTCAAATAACTGACTGTGGTTTAGGAGCTGGAAGAACTTTTTAATGAGTTGGTGAGTTAATGAGACAACAATCAAAATTCTAGTCAGGATTTACTGGCTGTGTACCTGGGGCAAGCCATTTAATTTACTTCATTTTAGCCATTTAAATTGAAAGTGCCTATTACAATTATTTGGAAGATTAAAAAAGATAAAAATTTCATATATATGTAGCATTCTGTTTAGCAAATTGTAAATTTTCTTTAAAACCTACTTCTCAATTTCTTTTCCACGTGCATTCTTTAAATAGAAATACAGAACAAGTTCAAGTGAATAAATAAATATACTGAAATCAGAAACTTAAATATCTAGAGAGATTATTTCAACACATTTATCAAAGAATTATCTGAGCAACTCCTGTCAACAGTATATGCATAGCTTAAGTAAATTTTAAAGATAATATAATGAAAATTGACAGTAGTTTTTTTTTTATAAAATCATTTGCTCATTTTGTAACTAAAATATATTTAGGAAATTTAATAAATTCATAAAAGTGTTTTTTATCACAGCAAAATAAAATAATTAACAACTTTATTAATATCATATGAGCTATAAGAATTATAAAATATTCATCTAAACAAAGGAAAAGCTTTCAAACTCTTAATTTCAGTTTTAGCTAATGAAACCAAGAGTAATTTGTTTTATTTACTTTCACATGTGGAAGAAGAAGAGTAAATTATTTAATCTCTCCATTTCAACAAAGACATTTTGCAAGTATTCATGCTTTGTAGAAGTCAATATCAATTAAAATGTTATCAATATTTTAGCAGATTATCAAGCAAGATGAGTGATTATAATTATAGTATATCAAATTTAAATGTTCCTATTGATAGGACATAATACTCTCTGAGATTTGAATCTTCAAATATTATGTCACAATAATTTTTCCAAGGGCAATTTTATGGTAAAAAACATAACAGTATTGCATATTTTTGTAATGCTTTCACTAAACAAAATACAAGGTTAGAAATTGGAGAATGTTTTTAATGTAACACTTTCTCAAATTTAACTTCATGAAGATTATATAGCATCAAGTTATATTCTATTATAGCTTCAAGCAAGGGAAGATTTTATTCTACCTAAGTTTTACACATTCTATTCCCTAGAGTCATTCTCAAGGTTTGGTAATGGAATTAATTATTTCGCACTTAAGTGAACAGAAAAATTTAATATCCTTAAAACTTAAAATATGGAAACAAGATGAAGGCATAAAAAGGCCAGAAAATTTTTTTTTAAAGAAATACAAAGTATTTAGTATTTATAAAATTTTTTTAAAGAAATATAAAATTTTATTAAAGAAATATAAAATATAATTTTTTTAAAGAAATATAAAGTATTCCTCTATATCAGGAATCATTGTTTAATGAAGACATGTCAAAACTAGCTTTAATAAAAGGAAATTCTATTTAGTTGTATTAGGTCACCTCCCTCCCTCTGATTTCTAATTTGCAAGTACACTGGAGGGTGGTGTTGAAGGGGAATATGTATAACTCGTTTCTCTCACAAATAAGGCCTGTGAAAATCAGCTGTCTCAGAGGGGGTGATGATCTGAGCAAGGGAGATGAAAACGTCCTGGAAACAGGGACATGCTTAGTCAGACTCTCCAAATCCTACCTAGACATGAACACTGACAACAATTGTTGAATATATTAAAGTAACACTGATACCAGAATTTCATCTTCAGTCCCTTCATGGTTGCCAAATATGATATCAGAGTTTCGGGTTCTTGGTCTCAGTGATTCGAAGAATAAATCCATAGACCACAGATCAGTGGTAACACAGGGTTTATTTACATTAACAAAGAATACAAAAAACAAAGCTCCTGGCAGAGAGTACCCAGGTGGGGGAACAAGCTCTCTTGCTCCCTTTCCAAAGTCTATATCTGGGCTCTCTGCTCAGGGGTATATATAGCTGCAGGGGTTATTTTGTTGGAACTAAATGTTTACTTTTATGGCATAGGTCTTCTAAAGTGACATTCAGCCTTCCATTTAGCAGCAGGGGGCTTGAACTCTCAGGCCTTGGAAACTTACACGAAATTGACCAGTCCTAGAAAGTGAGAATTTGCCCTTTGTGCTAGGGAAGGAGAGACCAAGGCTCAAGTGTCTCCCCACAGTTGTCTGGCCCCTCTGGCTACTGTAGTCCCCTAGGGCCTCCCTTCCTCCCCTCCAGCCTGCTGCTGGTTCAGCTGCCAGCTGCCGCTGCACCAACACCACAAGGGCTAAGGCAGCAGGTCTTGGCGTCACCAGTCCTATATCAATATGACGTCTTGAAGTTAGAAAATAATTTACTTTATATTGCTTATGTCCTGGCCATTCCATTATCATTTTGATATCTCTTGATATCTTGGTCAATTTAATTTAATAAAATTTAATTGGTTTGTGCAAAAATCCAAAAACCTGATAAAATAAAAGTAGGACTGTTGGGAAAGGACCAGAGGATGAAAAGACAGTCAATATCACCTTTCTTCATTTTGCTAAAGTTAATAAATATTTCTTATTATTTTGAAATGCAAAAAGTTTGTTATTAACTATTTGTTAATTGAATATTTTTTGCATTTCAAAATGTTTCTTTAAATTCAAGTATTTTAATGTCATACACCAGCATTTCATCCCAACAATTTCTAAGAGAAAAATATAAAAATTAAAAATATAAATGTGTAATTTGAATGACAATGAAGTGTCTAGTGTCAGAAAACAGTTATATTTTCAATACTGAACATTTTGCTAGTTCATGTTTTATGTCAATAAATGTGGAGGTCTCAATCCTTGAAGAGCCTTTGAATTTGGGCATGGTGGTACACACCTGTAGTCTCAAGTAGTCTGGAGGCTGAGGTGGGAGGATCACTTGGGATGAGGAGTTGGAGGCTAAAATGTGCTATGATTGCACCTGTGTATAGATAACCACTCTATTACCACCTAGGTTATATAAGGAGACCTTGTTTCAAATTAAAATAAAAAATAAAAAGTCAGAAAAGAAAGCCTACAGCCTTAAGGAGGACTTGCTAAACTCTCTTTCACAAGTTCTTTGTTTTGCACTTTCAATTTGCTGAGACAAGTTTCCCAGTATTACCACTTAGTATCTTTTTTTACCTGTCAGGAATTAAATGTTACGTTTTCTTTAAAGTTAGAGAAAATGAAGAATGAACATATTTGATGTCAGCATAGGTGTAATAACTGATTTATATTTTATAGGAGGGTGCTTCTAGCCATTGCTTATTTTTTCAGACCTTAAAGAAAAGTGAAAATATTCTATGTATAGTAATACGCAAATATGTTGAGAAGGAAAATATTCTTTTCATTATAAATACAGCCTAGAGTAAGTGAAATTTTTTTTGTAATAATTGAATTACATAAAATTGAATAATAAAAAAATTATTAACAACCTTTGCTTAGCCTCAATTTACTTATTCCTAGGATTTCTAAATAGCATGTAGGGGATAGATGAACTACTCAACGAAGTTAGATGTAAAATCTTGTCAAGAATATATTTTATTAAGTAAATATATGGCCACATGGTGTGTTAAAAATAAAAGTGCATTGGAAGGTAGATTGGTGTTCAAAATTTAATTTCAGCATCTTCTTGACTTCTGACTCTGAACAAGACCCTTTACATCTGTTTTTCTGCAAAATGACAATGATAATGTATTTGCCCAATTCAAATCTCCATAATATTACAGCTCTGAGATTACATGGGAATATATTTAACTCTCACAAATAACCTGCTTCCTGACAGGCAGAAGCTGAAGTATGAATGTGTTGCCTTTGCTCAGACGTACTGAGTCAAACAACAGAGAACTCTGCTTTGTCTATTGTTACTTTAGTTAATGTGTTTCCTTCCATTGCTGTAAAAATCATTAATATCCTAGAAGAGGTCAGAGATGGGAGAGATTCATGAGAATGATTTTGGAAGAATATTAATTAGGTGCTGAATATCATTCAAAACCTACATGCTGAATTCAAGGAATGGTAATCATCAGCCATATGTACTTTAGGAGAAATAAAATAAAAATCTTAAAAATACACGATTTACCCAAATGGGAAATGGAAACACACTGCACTGATCCTCCAAAATGCTTTATATTTATGTGGCCGATTCTAACACTTGCACATCAGGAATTACTAGGAGCCTCTAACTTGAAAAATGTGCCACTGTTAGAAGACTTGGCAGAATAATTAACCTCGCTTAAGGACGTATAAAACCAAACTTTGACAGTGACTATGCAAAGTAATTAGAATGTGATTAGCTCATTAGAGAGGGTCCTGAAGATGGGACTGGTGGCTTTATGAGAAGAATAAGAAGGACCTGAGCTAGCATGTGCTCGCCGTCTCAACGCTGATGCTCCCCACCCACCACTTCTCACATCGCCGCTAGTGTTATGTTCTAGGACTCTTCGGCCTCCAGGATCATGAGCTAAATAAACTTCTCTTCTTTATAAACACATTTGGTGGTATTCTGTCATAACAACAGAAAACAAACTAACACAGCTTTTAATACGGTGTTTACACTATGTTTTCTATTATGGAAAACAGCACACAATTTTTAAACTGTTCCAGAAGAAAAATAATCAATGTGTCCAAAGACAACACTCTTGGTGAAATGTGTTTTATGTTTAAACTGAATCTTGCTATAAATTTAATTTTTTTTAACAGTACAGTAGATTTAAAAAAAGAAGAAATTTATTTTGCCTCTTTCATCATGGAACCTTAAAGAGCAATCATCTCAACATTTTTTTGTTTGCAAAATATTGTATGGAGAAAAAAATTCTGTATGGAGGAAAAAAATACTGTATAGAGAAAAATGTGCCTGGTAAGTGATGATTTTAGTTGCTGAGTGTTCTTGTTTTCAAAAGAAAAGTAAACAAAATGTTAATAATTGGGAAGCAGATTGGTGTAGTGGAAGCATTGTTGGCTTAGTGGCTGGTCAGTAATACAAGAATGATTATCAATCTTCTCCTATGATTTGTGTTCAATTTAAATGTTTACAGAGTGTAATTTAACCTTACTAAGGTATATCAAAGTTTAAACAGAAACTATATTATTGTCTTTGGCTATTATTTCTGTATGATAATATTGAGGATGCATTTACTACCTTTGTAAGAGGTCCAGTATAATAAAGAGTATTGGAGTGAACTTCTTTTTCTAAGGGGAATTTAACATTAATTTATCTTGTGTACTCTGTGTTTGAGAGGCAACAGTGATTTGTAATACTTTGTCCAGTTCAGTCTTTAGCTGATTTGTTAGCAAATTCAATGACTGACAAGTCATAGTACTTTGAAAATCATAAAGCTTTAACATTATAAGTAGCCATTATAATTGTTTGTTATCATTTCTCATTTATGATTCTTATTTTATAAAAACAACTACAAAAGTTTTACTTTAGTGTCAATCACCATGCCTTAATTAACCCAGCAGCCTCTGGCTGAGAATGTTTGATGACTCCATTCAATTGCTTTTACGTGCCCCTTAACTTTTTTTTTCTTTTTTGAGACAGAGCCTCAAGCTGTCACCCTGGATAGAGAGCTGTGGCATCACAGCTCACAGCAACCTCCAATTCCTGGGCTCAAACCAGTCTCCTGCCTCTGCCTCCCAAGTCGCTGGGAATACAGGCGCCTGCCACAACGCCCGGCCATTTTTTGGTTGCAGCCGTCATTGTTGTTTGGCAGGTCCGGGGCTGGATTTGAATCCGCCAGCTCAGGTGTACGTGGCTGGCGCCTCAGCCCGCTGAGCCACAGGCGCCGAGCTAATGCCCTTTAACTTTAAACAAGATCAAAAGAGTCTCATGCAACTGTAGCAGGTACTGAAACTCTACAAGTCTAAAGGAAATGGAATTTAAGTTGTAAACAAAATCTTTTAGTGGCACTTATGTTCTAGTGAGGCTGACACAGTTTTTCAAAAAAAATTATCAGCATCAGTGAATAAATTACACGAAACTGGTAAAGAGGATGGATTTGATTATTTTGCTTTAAAAGATACATTCTTTTAATTCTACAAGTATTTTTCAATTTATAAATGATTAAGTGAACTAAACTTATTTTTAGCTACTCCTGTAACCATTTTATGTAATTATCCAGGGTTTATCTTGTTATGTGAATGACTGGTTATTTTTCTATCCCATTTTAGGCAACATGATATAATTTATTGCATATTTTAAAGCACTGCAGATAATAGCATTAATAAATAACAGCAAAAGGGCACTGAATACGATGACCTAAACTGTGATGACCAAATAGTTCCTTACAATGGTGGTACATTTGCTGTACAGAAAGTTAACAAGTTTTCATGAATAAAATATTTAATACGTTTAGTATGATAATTACAATAGTTTTTGTATGTGGATAGATATATATTTATATCATATATATAAATATAGTATAGGCAAGTAGTTAAATAATTTAAACTAGAATGGATTTTAAAGCTAAGTATATGTGTTTCGAATATTTATGTTATTTGCTTAGGAATTTTCAGCAGTGTTTTAAATCTTCAATTTGTTTATGTATTAGGATTTCAAAAAGTTCTTAAACAACTCCTCTTGTGTATAATGTTATGTTTGATATAAAATTTATATACTTAAATAAAGAAAAAGTAAGATAATATTTTACTTTTTTTATCTTTTTTTTTAATATTTTACTTTTAAATGAGTAACTTTCTCTTAAAGTTGGCACAGAGGTAAGACACACTCAATTACCACCAAAGAAATAAACCTGTATAAAGAGTTTAAATTTAACCTTAGTAACTTAAAAATTTATTGAAAAATCATAATTGCCATAGTGGTACAGAGTCAGATGTTACTTTTTAGTGTAAATATAGTCTTTGGTCCAAAAATATGATTGATATTCTTTAACTTTTAAAAAACAATTCCACAATATCATAAATATTGTGTATTACTCTGTTGAGTAAAATGTAAACTATTTCTCTTTAATGCAAAAATGTAGCATTTTTGTCTTATAATTAAAAAAAGACTGTCATGGTAAAATTACAGAAATTTATTATATACATGTATTATGTCTCAAAACCTGGAAAACCTTAGAAGAAATGACTCACACAGTGTGGTGAATGTGTGTATATGTGCAGATGGGCACATCAATAAAATGGCTCACATTTTGGAAAAAAAATCTCTTAAGATATCCTTTTCTGGCTCAGCGCCTGTGGCTCAAGCAGCTAAGGCGCCAGCCATGTACACCTGAGCTGGCGGGTTCGAACACTGTCCAGGCCAGCAAAACAACAATGACGGTTGCAACCAAAAAATGTCCGGGCGTTGTGGCGGGCGCCTATGGTCCCAGCTACTTGGGAGGCAGAGGCAGGAGACTCGCTTGAGCCCAGGATTGGAGGTTGCTGTGAGCTGTGATGCCATGGCACTCTACCCAGGGTGACAGCTTGAGGCTCTGTCTCAAAAAATAAAAATAAATAAATAAATAAAGTTTACTAGGTTTATAGTAACCTAGTTATTGTTACAGCTGAAATAGGAAACCAATACAATGGATATAGAAATAGTTTTCAACTTTCCAATACAGAATTGGGTATTCAACTCCCATTTTAACTACACAAAGAGGCACAGATGGGAAAAAAGGCAGGAGAATGGGCAAAAGTATCAATTCTTTCCTCGCAGCAACAAGCAGCACAACATCTGTGCAACACAGTTGTGTACCTCAGTTCCTGTACTAAGAGGTGACACCTTCAACCATTAAGAGAAATAACAATTGAATGGAACTAAAATATGAAGAAATAAACACATAATACAGAATGGACCATTAAGAAACAAAGTAAAATGCTCAGAGAGGTTAGGCAATTTCAGCCTATTTATTGATAACGAATATTTCATATTGTCATGTTTCACAGTAACCATCTTTTATCACAAACATTGATTTTTGGCTAGTCTGTAATTACTCTTTTATTGTAGGAGTTTAGGAAATAGTCTATAATATATTGCACCTGATTTTAGCTATTTCCATACCCAACAATGTGAAACATGTTAACCTCAGAGAATAAGGCTGTAGATTATTTGAAACAAGATTTTTTTTATTACAACCATCACTTGCTTTTCTATGAGAGAAAAGAAATTATTTGCCCCATAAACAAAAGCAAACAAAAGTCTGGCCTGCATTATTCTGGGAAAATAATGTTATTCTAATGTGTTCTGCACGCAATCTGTATTTCAGATGTGGCCATGCAAAGTTTTGAATCATATTGGATGAATGTGTATTCTCATTATGAATTTATGATTAAAACTAAACATAATTCTCTTATAAGAGGTGCTGCTAGTTTGAGGAAGTTTCCTTAAATCCCTCCATGGACTAGCATAGGACAAAAATAATCAGCTTCCGCTTTGGGCTTTGTGTATAAGAAAAGTGGATTTTACATGCCACACAATCTTGTAAGGGCAAATGGCTGTGTTTGCATTAAGTTGAATTCAGCCACCACTTACGAGTACCAGCTGGACTTATAATGAAGTGTCTGCCATTGAGTTCCCAACAGTAAGCCTTCTGCCAAATTTAAAGCAAATTAATGAAACTTGCTCACTGAAGGGAGACACTGGCATTAAGGTTTGGCAGGTGTTATTTGTCACTCGCTGCAGGATATGGATATAGTTTTATTTTGCTGTTAAGAACTATATGTATTGGAGAGACTATTACCCAGAGAATAATAGAAATACTTTTATTTACACTATTATTTAAACATTATATTGATCTAGCAAACGAATAATCTACTACATTGCTAGTGAGAATTTAAAATGGTGAAAACACTTTCAAAACCAGTTTAGAAGTCTTCAAAAAATTAAACATATACATACCATATGACCCAGACATTCTACCCCTTGGTTTTATCTAAGTTAAATAAAGATATATCCAGACAAAGATTTGTATATAAATGTATATAGCAGCTTTATCTGTAATAACTGAAAACTAAAAATAATTTAAATTTCCATCAACAGATAAGTGAATAAACAAATCGGGTGACATGCATTTAATATTTCTCAGCAATAAATAGGAGTGGACTGTTGATACACATAAAAACACAAAACGAATTTTTAAATACTTGTGAAACAGAAGAAGTTAGGTTAAAAAATAGTATATAGAAATAGATCCATTTGTATAAAACTTTAGAAAATGGAAATAAATCAACTCTGCTAGAAACAGGATCGATCAGTGGCTCCCTGAGAATAGTAGATGGAGGGCAAATGGTTGCAGTGAAGCACGAGGAAACTTTAGGGGAGGTGGAAATATTTGCTGTCTTGATCATAGTGAGGATTTCAGTGTGTGCTCATTTTCCAGAATTGATCCAAATGTACATTTTAGTAGGTTCAATTCATTGTCTCCCTACAATTTTAATTCTTTAACATATGATATGCAATGTCATTTTCCTTCAGTTCTTTGAAGTATTCAATGACATTTTATTTATGTCTTGCTATTGAAAAGTTCGCTGTTATTTTTCACTCTTGTTCTGTTTTAATTTAACTTCAAAAATAATTTGAGAGTGCTTCACTTTCTGTGATGTAGTCACATCTAATTAAAACTTGCTTATGTATGTTCTGTAATTTTAGTTTTCTTTTGTCAGCTTGATTTCTTTGACTTGAATTTCTGCATTTCCACATCAATAATATTGATACTTTTATTTCCAAGTATAAAATTTCTACTTAGTTGTATTATTATTACTTCTAATTGTCTGATTAAGTTTTTAATCTTGGCTTTCACTTCCATAAATATTTTAATAGTTCATTCATGATAGCCCAAAGACTGTGTTGATTAGATTTTATTGAGATGATTTGAAACTTGCCATCTTATTTTCTTGGGCTCTTATTTATTTTTGTTTTAATACCTTTATATGAAAAACCCATTTAAAATGCTTTGATGCCTGGAATATTGTTCACTTCTTGAGAGAATTTATGATTGCTTCTTCAATGCCTAGGTGTAGTAACAATGGCAAATCACCTTGAAAGAGAAAAGATCCTGTCCCGGCCTTTGCAGTTTCGATTCACCCTTGTCTTTGTCATTTGAGATCCTTACCCAAAGCTTAAGAATTTTACCAGGAAAGCTATTTTAAGCTGACCCTAGCTTCCTTTCTTTCTTACTCCAGAAAGTTATAAAAAGCACTGCTTTCTGCTTGGTTTCTCAGTCACTCAGTTTTTCTAAACTGACAGATGCCCTCATCCAAGGCAAGATCCCAAATGCAAGGAGCACATCTCTGTTTTTTATCACCAAGATTTTGATGCTTTAATTTTTTTCTAATTCCGTTTCCTTCTTTTTTTTATTTCTTCAAGGTTTTTCAGTTGTTCTTATTGGTAGAGTTGATCTAAATTTTCTAGTTAACCATTACCAAAATATGATCCCTTTGACTGACTAACTTTTCACTACCATTTACATTTGACCAACTAAATAAGGAAATGGTATCTGAATAATACCCATAGTTTTTAAAACCAAAAGCTGGGGAGTACATAATACAAGAATTCCTTTTAAAATAGAATAAAAATATATATTTAATTTTTAATTTTTTTGTTTTTTAATTTTTTTTGCAGTTTTTGGCTGGGGCTGAGTTTGAACCCACCACCTCTGGCCCTACTCCTTTGAGCCACAGGCACCACCTTAATTAATTTTTTAATAGACTAACACAATTACCAGACTATCTATCAAAATAACTCTTTTGCTGTGAAGTGGATATACTAATTTTATGGACTAGGTAAAGGTCAATAATATGATGACTTATAGCATGCATTTTCTTCTCCATATAGATCCAAGTAAATTATAATACTTTTTAAAAATACTAACAAAAGGTACCCCCAATACATTATTTGCCAAACGTTTAAAGATCAATACATGCTCTGGACCTTTTTAAAACTACCTTTCATCATATTTAGATGTATTCATATCACATATGAAATTTAAACATTTGTTATAAAATTTGAAAAGATTTTAGTATGTTAATTTTAAAATGATATGAGTATAAATTGAACTTTCAAATTTTTGAAAATATAATAAAAATCTATATGTGCAAAAAGACATAGTAAAACATTTAAATATTTCCTAATTTTTATTCAATAATTTAAGAAAATGATTTACTAGTTTTTACTTAAGTATTTTACTTTGAAATTTTGTAGTCAATACATTTTTTTTAAGCCTCCAACAATTTCCTTTCAATGGGATATTAATACAGTAACTGTTATAGGTTTAAATTTTCTCGCATAGAAAAATGAATGTGGAGAAAAAAACAATGTGTCAGAAAAATTATATCCCAAGTATTGTTCCACCAATGACATAATTCAAGCACTTTCAGTGCTTTTTCAACAGTATTGTAAACAATTTTCGTTAAAATATCTACCCCCAAGTGTGGCGCCTGTGGCTCAAAGCAGTAGGGCACCAGCCCCATATACTGGAGGTGGCGGGTTCAAACCTGGCCCCGGCCAAAAACTGCAAAAAAAAAAAAAAAAAAAAAATTGCCCTGAATAAATCAGTTATAACTGATTTGTGAACGATAGTAGCTATGCGCCTCTTTTAAAAAGTTTAATGACAGCAAACATTTTAACAAGCATATACAAAATACACAGGGTCAGTGATCTCAATAAATTATTTCTGGGTTAACTCATACTCTTTGATAATTATGATTCACACAAGACATGCTTGATAGGGGAGTTAAAAAAAGGAACACTAAAGTTGAACAATTTAAATCAATTTTTAAATAAAACCATTGATTAGAGCCCCACACAAGAGAAAAACACAATTAAATTTAAGAGGGGGTAGAGGTAAGGGAACTTGGTGAGTTCCCACCTGTCGGGTTCAATGTAGGGGTCTATGGCACAGTTCCTGGGTGATGGACTCAATTACAACTCAGATGTTGGACTTCACCTTACAAGGTTTAAAAAAAGAATACATCTTTTTGTGATTGAAAAAAAAGCTTCAAAGATAGAAAACAAATTGTTACTGATGACTTCATACTGAGCCTCACAGTCAAAGCACTCTATAATATCTTGTTTGACAATGTGACTGTTACTATCTTGGCATTATTATTACTAATATTGCTTAATATTTCGATGCAGTAATCGTCTGTTTTCTTTTCTGAATGTATTTATCTT
>CAUYRH010062389.1:0-23003 GCA_963574655.1 Perodicticus potto
TCAATTCTGATATGAGGACAATTAAGGTTCTTGTACATAGTCGGGGGTGGGGAATGGGGAGAGCTGAGAAAGGGAAGGAAGGTGGAGGTGGGGGGACAAGGGGTGTGGTACACCTTTTGGGGGAAGGACACAATTATAAGAAGGTCCTTACCTAACAAAAGCAATCAACATAACCTGGTTCTGCATACCCTCAATAAATCCCCAACAATAAAAAAAAAAATCCTGAAGAGAAGAAATGCTCAACTGGATAGAGTAACAAAGAAGAAATACTTGACTGTGTTCTGCTGCCTTTCAAAAGGGCAGGGTGATAGAGACCTTCATTTAAGTCACTCTTCTCATATTTCAATTTCTAATCAGAAAATATTTCTTTTTTACTTCAGGCTAAGAATTTTCTTAGAAAATAAGAATGAAAGAAGTATATCACCATATTGTGTTCAATCAAGGGCTGAAGGTAGAGGTTATGCACCAACCTATTCACGTAAAAATGAGTCCAAGGCCAGCGTGGTGGCTCATATCAGTTACCCCAGCACTTTGAGAGGCCAGAGCAGGAGGATTGCCTAAGGTTAGGAGTTTGATACCAACTCAGGCAACATATAGAGACCTCTTCTATAAAAAATATAAAAAACAATTAGCTAGGTGCGGTGACATGTATGTATAGTGCCAGCTACTTGGAAGGATAAAGCAGAAGGATTGCTTGAGCCCACAAGTATGGTAGGATATGGTGAACTATAATAGCATTACTGTGCTCCAGCCTGGGCAACACAGTAAGACTCTGTCTCTTTTTTTTTTTTTTTTTTTTTAAGAATTTTGTTTGTTTTTTTTTTTTTTGAGACAGAGCCTCAAGCTGTCACCCTGGGTAGAGTGCCGTGGCATCACAGCTCACAACAACCTCCAATTCCTGGGCTCAAGCGAGTCTCCTGCCTCCGCCTCCCAAGTAGCTGGGACTACAGGCGCCCGTCACAACGCCCGGCCATTTTTTTTTTTGGTTGCAGCCGTCATTGTTGTTTGGGGGGCCTGGGCTGGATTCGAACCCGCCAGCTCAGGTGTACGTGGCTGGCGCCTTAGCCCATTGAGCCACAGGCGCCGAGCCAAGACTCTGTCTCTTAAAAGAAAAAAAGAAAGTAAACCCAGAATTAATCTGGTAATTATCTGCATTGAGAGTTAATCAAACTTCCAGTAAGTGAAAGAATAAATTTCATATTTCCCCACTCATTAAGGATAACTGCCAGCTGACATTTTCTGCATTTCCCCTCCCCCATGCTCTAAGTTGCATAGATAAATTTTACCGTCATTTTTATGGAAGTATCTATATGAATCTGGAACTTTTATTATTTTAGCTTTTCTGTTGATAGATTTCCAAAATGAGCTAATTTTAAGGTCTTATAAATCACCCCTCTGGGTTAGTGAACACCAAACATCCCTGAGGGGAATGAGCTTAGCAGAAGCTATTGGGAAAATAAATCCTTGCCATCTTCCTGAACACCTGAGCCAACCTCCTTACCTTTCCTCCGGTTTATCTCCCTATCTGAGCAGCAATTCAGAATTGTGTGAGCACAGCATAGGCACCTTGGCTACGTGTCACAAGCTAGAATGAGTTAAAAGAAGCTGTCCAGAAGTATTATTGGAAAGGATTCTGAGGTTTTATTCATGTCCAGACTGAGTTTGGAAACAATGCAGAGATTGATATTATTAATACTCATAAAGTAGAACAGAAAAAAAAAGTACCAACATTAATTACCCACCTCTGTCTCCATCAAAAGGACCCCGGGGCCTTAGAAGAGTACTGTTGTTTCCATATTGGTGTTAAACCATACAGCATACTTTTTATAGTTAACATATGTAATAGTGCTCAATATTCATCAAACGCCTTTCATGTGTCAGGCTCAGTGTTCCTCTCTCCCCCCTCCCTTTCCTCCTCTCTTTCTCTCCCCAGTAACCATCCTTTGAATAGATTCCATTATCCACTTTTGCAGATCCTGAATCTAAGAAGTAACATGTCCATGGCTCACAGTTCAGGAATGGTGGAGCTGGAGATTAGGCCAGACAGTATGAGTCCAAGACTCTTAATCTCTGTGCTGTGCTGTGTTGCTGGGTTTTCAAGGGTAGGAAGCTAACACTGACTGAGATGTAGAAGCAGGGCAGTCAGGCACAAACCCTTGTCAACTCATAATGTGTTCCTTCCCACCAGCCTCACTACCAACTTGGTTCAGATCCTTCCCTGCCTCTTTTACTTCTACAAAAACTCTATGGACAGCTATAATTAATCTTAAATATGCAGCTTTGGAATTGACTGCACAGATTCGAAATTATGATGATTATAATTATAAATAACAAGGAGAGATCCCAGTCCATATCACCCTATAGTTAAGATCCTGGCTTTTGAACAAGACGCCAATAGAAATGTGATACGAATACATTTGTACATCCCTATTAAGTCCCAATAATGATTTATTTCAATAAAAATAATTAAAACGGGAAGATTAAGAAGGAATGTGATTGTAGTGGAGTTCTATATTTGTTTATATGTTTTGTCAAGTAGTATCAAGTCCATATGACTATAGGTAAATATTTTATGAACTCATTTGTATTTGTAATTCATGTGTATCTCATTTCTCTTCTGTCAGTTGTTATGCCTTATCTTAAAGAATAACAAAAACATAAAAACTACAATATTAGTCAAAGCTTCCTTCTGTCACTTCTTCCTACCCCTCATGTAATTTGCATGTAGAGAAACTGTTTCGGCTTGATTTGTTTCTATCATATCTTTACTTGGAAAAGTCTGTTTAATGCTTATGACCTGTACGGATATATCCTGATCTGCTTATTCCCAACCCACTGCCTAAGCAATTCATCCATGGATGGTCAATAGTTCATACAAGCAGGCTGTGGACCATGTAAACAAACCTTCACATTATACCAGACCATCTTGGTAGCAAAGCTAAAATTCTGCATAAGAACAGGCTGCATGTTTCCACCTAGGAATAACAAGGTTTTCTCAAGCCGGATGATTTCAACTTATTATTTGAAGGTGCTTCCCAAGATAGCCAGCAAGTATTCAAGGAAGAAGCTTCTGTTGGCACAAGAGGGTTCATTTTCTCTACCAAATGTTCTAACTTTAGAGAGGTTTATACATAAGTACTGAGAGAAAAGGGAATACTTTAGTATACCATAAAAAAAGATAGAACTATGCCTGCAAACCAAACAAAAGATGAGGACAAACTCCTCCATGATAAAATGGAATAAGAAATCCCCTTTATAAACAAAGAGCATCCTCTTTAGAACACTAATCATGTGTGAGACTCTAAATAAGTATTAATATTATGAACACTATTTCTTCATCTGTGAAACAGAAAACGATAATACAGATTGTGTTGTGTTAATACAGATTGTGTTTAAATGAGGTAGTGTTGGGCAGCGCCTGTGGCTCAGTGAGTAGGGCATCAGCCCCATATACCAATGGTGGCAGGATCAAGCCTGGCCCCGGCCAATCTTCAAAAACAAAAAATAGCCGGGCGTTGTGGCGGGCGCCTGTAGTCCCAGGTGTTCAGGAGGCTGAGGCAAGAGAATTGCCTAAGCCCACGAGTTGGAGGTTGCTGTGAGCTGTGTGATGCCATGGCACTCTACCAAGGGTGATGAAGTGAAACTGTCTCAAATAAAAATAAATAAATAAAATAAAATAAAATAAAATAAAATAAAATAAATGAGATAGTGTTACAGCATTCTGATTAAATATCTACATCAAAGTAATTATTGGTAAAAGTTACTATATTTATAGCACTTCCCAACAGAACTAATGCTTAATTTGGGCTCAAACTTATCATCAAGGACCTTTTATTAATTATAAGATAGCTATCATTGAATGATATCAGAGCCTATGTTTCTTCTTTTTTTAAAAATACATGTGTGTGTATGTTGAGTAGAATTGTATAGCTGTTTCAGAGATGCATTGCCTTCGATCCATCCACCTCCCTCCAATTATTTAACTTATGCTTTCCTTTGGGTAATCACACCCTGTTCCCCACTGCAGCTGACTTTTGAGAAACTATCCCTTTTCCACGCTCCGTTCATGTAATTTAGGTTGGCTGGATTATGGTTCTAGAAGTAAGTCCATTACTCCAGTCCTGATCAATGGAAGTAGTAAGTGCTGTTGCTGTAGCAAATTTCAAATGGGAATGATTTCCTTCAGAGATCGTGCACCAGCGTCAAATGCATAAAGAATTTTTGTCCATAATGAGTCTAATACATGAACAAGGAGAGGGGAAATACAATCAGATTTTGGTGGCATAATGTGACACTCTAGATACAACTATGTCTGAAATGTGAGCCTTTTGTTGATATTAGTGTAGGTTGTTAAAAATGAGAGACACCTAACCCAGACTGGATTCAGAAAACCAGCGATGTCTTCCCAGAGTGAACAGCTAAATGCTTGGTTAGGGTTATAAAATAAAAAAAAAAATGAAGATAATGGGGTTCTCTAAAAGGAAGTCCAAGCAGAACACTGTGGTAGCATAAAAGGGGCTGGAGGTTTCAGCAATGGAAGAGATTACAAAATATTGGAGCTATGTTTATGATGGGGCAGGCAGGTATGTAGTGGAGAATTTTGGTTGGTTGTGGTAACTTCCTGTGTTTCTTTTAAAATTTCCACACATTACCCACAAAATTAAATAATGGAAAATCTCCAAATAATTACTGCAAGTAATAAGAACTATATTTGAGGAAGGACATCTGAAAATATAGACAATAAAAGTTTTTAGAAATATGGTAGAACAACATTTTAAAGGAGAAAACAAATGAGAACAGTGTTTACTAACAAGGTGGCTCAAAATTCCTACTGGGGGAAGAGAAGCAGATTTTCTTTCAGATAAACCTCATAAAAACTGTGCTCAAACTGGCTTTTTTATGCATTATGTAAAATATTCCCTCCTTTCAGTCCATATCTGTTCCTTCCTTTAATCTGTGCCTTCCTAGCTTTTCCAGAAAATGCTGGTGAATTCTTCCCATATAAGCCCAGCCCATGGTATAATCTTTGTCTTGAACCATTATGATTTTGTCATTACCTTACGAAGCATAGCTCAATAAATGTTTGTTGAATGAATAAATGAATGAATATTAAATGAATGTGCATTGACTCATTCATTAATTAATGTGATAAGCGATTACTGGGCACTAGCTACATGGAAATAAATATTTCAGTGGTTATCCTGAAGAGGCTTACATATGAGTTCTTACTAGTGCAACAGTTTCTGAAGTCAGGGCCTATTTCTTCTTTCCCCTTCCATGTGTGTATGTCTGTGAGTTTGTGTGTATCTATGTGTGTGGAGAAACAGGATGAAATATCTAGAATATTAATAAATAATATGTCTATTTCATGCTTTATAAAAAAAGGCAACAGGTGATTTTCATCTCAAAAGAAGTCCACAAGAATAAGACTGTGTGTTTGCTGCATTACTCATGGTAACTGCTCTGCAAATAAATTGAAAGTATTGTGGGACCCTAATATTCACATTTGTTCAAAGTGGAACATGTGGTCTCTCCTGCTACAGAACTAGGGGAAATGCCAGGTCTAGGCTCTTAAGGTGGAGACAGTGCTCTTGGGTGAGGAGGAAACCAGAATCTGGGTCGCATCTTACATAATAAGAGCAAATACTGATATCTTCAAAGGTTGGTGAATTGTTCTTTCTGGCTACAGTGCGTATGATATAAAACCTGGAGAGAGGGAAAGAGTTTTGCTTTCAGTGAAATGAACCTTTGAAGCTAGAGTTCTAAACTTTTGTGGCATTTGTAGATTTGTCCGAGTCATAATTCATAAGGCAGACTTGATCAGCGGTGAATGTTTTAGCCAGTTGAGAGCTGGTACTATGTGCCCCTTGTTATATGTAAGCCTAAGAATTTTTCTGTTTATGGTAGATTTTTATTTTTGGTATTGTATTTTCTATTTTTTGAGAAAAAATACACAGTAATGAAGTAGAAGGGAAATGATGGACTTTATCTTTATTTACCTGATAGTGGGATTTTGATTGAGAAAAGACATTTTGTTTCTCTGTGCCTTTATTGTCTCATCTAGAAAATAAGGATGATGATCCTGAACTATTGAGCTGAGAGTTTATCTCAGACCCTGTGAGCACATTTTGGAGATCATGCTTTGCTTTAACCTCCTTCAAATAATTCTTTTCCTTGTGTGTTGCCTCCTGAGCCCTAGTCCTCCACACTGCCATTTTGTTTAAATTGGATTTTATGATCATTGAGGACAAGGGTAGGGCTTTATTCATTATAAGCATAGCACACAGTAGGTGCTCGATTAATGTGTCTCAGAGGGGAGGAGATGAAGGAGGCAAAAATAATATTTGTATTCACCTTTTCAAGTACTCATTTAACAAATGCACATAGGAGAAAGTCATGTAAGTATCTGATATGATTGATAGCCAGTAAGTATGTGTTGCCGTGTTATTTGAAAATTAGTAACATGGTCCACCAAATGATCTCCTTTCTGCTCTTCTCCTGAGACAGCAGTCTATGAACATTACAACCTATTTGTCATTCTACAGAGGTCTTAGGGGCCTGAAGCATTAGAGCACAACTCCTAATCATCTACTAAAAAATTAAGAAAAAAGAGGTCCAACTACAAAAAGGACAAGTTTGAAGGTGATATGAAATTCTCTCAGCTTACTTTTCTGAGTACCAGTTTCTCCAGTAAACATGAACAGGATTCGTGAAGTTTAGGAAAGAACTTCCAAGTGAAATGGATTTGGTCCCTTAAAAGTGAATCATGTCCAAGTCTCTTGGACACTTATAAATGGGGAGGTTTGCTCTTTTCTTGTTGATTAATTTGAGGTCTCTGTAGATTCTTATTATCAGCCCTTTATCAGATTTATAGCATGCAAATTATCTTCTCCCATTCTGAAGGCTGTTTGCTTTAGTTGTGGTACCCTAACCTGTGCAGAAGCTTTTTAGCTTGACCATGTTCTATTTATTTATTTTTGGTATTGTTGCAATTGCCAACAGGGTCTTCTTATCCAAGGCCAATTTTCTCAAGAAGTTTTCCTACACTTTCTGCTAAAATTTTTATTGTTTTATGTCTTAAATTTAAATCTTATCCAGCAAGAGTCAATTTTTGTCAGTGGTGAGAGATGCAGGTTCAATTTCAATCTTCTACAGGTGGCTTTTCCAAGTGCATGCATTTGTTGGTTTATCAAAGATCAGATGATGCTACGTGGCTGGGTTCCATCTCTATTCTCTATTCTATTCTATAGATCTATATCTATATTTCTGTGCCAGTACCAAGCTGTTTTGATCACTATAGACTTGTAGTATAATCTAAGTCTGAAGATATGATGCCTCCAAATTTTTTATCTCTTAATATTTTATTGGCTATTTTGATTTTTTTCTGACTCCATATGAAACAAAGTACTATTTTTTGAAGTTCTTAAAAGTATGACAATACTACATGATTGGGGATTTCATGAAATCTATAGATTACTTTGGGTAGTATGGACAGTTTAGCAATGTTGATTCTTCAAGTTAACCCCCTGTAAGAATGACCTCAAGGGTATGTGATAGTCCTTATTCCATGGACAAAACATTAAAATAAACATGAACGTATGAATGAGAGGAACAGAATAAGAGGTCTACTTTCATTAATGCTAAGGTATTTAAATAAAGGCATGAGTATAGTATGTTATTCCATTTGTTAACATTTCTGCTATTTCTTTTCCCAGGGTTTCATAGTTATTTTTATAGAGAGCCTTCACATCCTTTGTTCCATATATTCCCAAATATTTGTGAAGGTTTTTGTGTCTTTTATTTGATTCTCAATTTACTGTTATTGGCATATATGAAGGCTACGGATTGTGCACATCAATTTTGTAAACCAAGATGTTATTATACTTCTTGATCACCTCAACAGAAACTTCTCTGAAGATAACAGATAAATGGCCAACATACACATGAAAAAATGCTCACCATCCCTAATCATCAGAGAAATGCAAATCAAAACATTTCTGAGATATATCCCCTAACTTCGATGAGATTAGCCCACATCACAAAATACCAAATATGCAGAGGCTGACGTGAATGTGAACTCTTTTGTACTGCTTGTGGGATTTAAAACTAATTTAACTTCTATGGAAAGAAGTATAGATAATTCTCAAAGAAGTAAAAGTGGGCCTTCCATTTGATCCCACAATCGCATCATTAGGGATCTACCCACAAGGAAAAAAATTATTTTACCACTAGGACATTTGCACTAGAATGTTTACTGCAGCTCAATTTCACAGTTGCAAGATGTGGAATCAACTCATTTGCCTAAAACCCATGAATGAGTTAATAAACTGTGGTATATGTATACCATGGAGTACTATTCAGCCATAAGAAAAGGTGGAGACTTTACATCATTTGTGTTTAACTGATGGAGTTGAAACACATTCTTCTTAGTAAAGTATCATACAAATGGGGAAAAAGTATCCAAAGTACTCAATACTAACATGAAACCAATATATAAACAACTACAAGCCCACACAAAAGAGAAAGAGGCGGTCAAGGGAAGAGGGGATGAGGCAGGGTGATAGGTGGAATCTCAGCTAATGTGCACGATGGGAGGGTGTTCAGCACGCCCCCTGGGTGCAGGGCTCAACTACAACTTAAACTTTACCTTAGAAATGAAAACAGTGTATCCTAAACATCTGTATCCTCATATTAATCAGAAATTGGGGGAAAAAAGTGAATCCTCTGTTGCAGAGTGTTTCAACAGCAACCAAAAAAGGTTCAAATCTGCATTTTGTCTCAAATCTGACTGCTATTACTTTCTTATATTCTAAAGTGCATTAAAATTCTACTGAAGTTAAAAAATACACATCAAACAACACACTTCTTTTTCCTATGAGGTAAATTATGTTGACAAATTAACCCTCTGTAAGAATGCCCTCTAGGGTATGTGATAGCCTTTTATCCATGGACAAAACATTAATATACACATGAATATAGAAATGGGAGGAACAGAATGAGAGGTTCTTTTCATTAAGGATAAGGTACTTAAATAAGCCTTGGGTCAAATCAATTCACATGGCCAGATCAGGCCCCCCCCCAAGAAATCCCCCATTCAGCATTATCTGCAGTCCCATATTTGGAGTGATTTCATCAGAGTAAAATTTGTCTTAATTAAAAATTATTTCTCTTTCTACCTATTAACAGTTAGGCTAATGTCCTAATAAGAATACCTTCAGGGTACCTGTATCCCCTGACTCTTGTGTTCACTCTTTGGTTTACCCAGTCTTGCACTTTGCTGACGGCTGCCCATCGCTAAGGATATTCTTCCCCTACAATTCTTTTTCTCGTGTGTGTCCAGACTCTTCTCCTTCCTTAAGAAGGAAATTAGCTTTTCTTTTTTTTTTACCTTTTCAAACACTTCTTTCTATTCTTCCCCTTGTCACATCTCACCAGAATATTTATCATTCAACAAATACCTCCTGAATACCCTTCTATGTCAGCCACCATGTAAGCCATTAGAGATATAAGTTTCAATAAAATAAAACAAATCTGAATAAGTACTGCTCTAATATTCCATTCTATAATTGAATTATGTTTTTGAATATATATGCGTGTATGTGTGTGTGTATATATATACAGTATATATTTATATGCATCAGATACCGTATAGGGAACACTATATTTTGGAAACAGTACATCCTATACTTAAATCGGATCTCTACCACTGATAATCTGTG
Source organism: Perodicticus potto (assembly GCA_963574655.1). Taxonomy (NCBI): domain Eukaryota; kingdom Metazoa; phylum Chordata; class Mammalia; order Primates; family Lorisidae; genus Perodicticus; species Perodicticus potto. Next base: position 9,720 of record CAUYRH010062389.1, read on the forward strand.
ATCATAAAAACATTTACTTCTCTGAATCTCACTTTTCTTCTCTCAAATGTGGGAAAAGAATATTTACTTCATAGTAAAATAATGTGTGGTCATAGCCTCGTCTATAAATGAGATGAGAAAACTTAATAAAAATTCTAAAATCTTTCAGAATTTAAGATGCTAGCTTATGAAATCATGTTTGAATAAAATTCACTATCTAACACAAATTACTCTCATCTATCATACTCCTAGATGTGGCTGTGTCCATATTTCTCTTCAGTTCTTTCTTGATGGGAGAGGGTTTTGCCAAGACCTGACAATGTCCCCACACCTAAGAATCCAGTCTTCATAGTGGCACTCCTTTCAGAAACACCTGGTATTCTCAGCTGGATCTCACTGTCATGATGAATGAGTCCTGTGTGCACGGATTACAGAATGTCTAGAATTATTCCCCAACTCAGGAAACTGTCTCTGGAGTTACAATGCTTTGTCCTGAGGTCTTTAGTCATTCAATATCCTCTCTGTACAGATTTAATCTTCTCTCCAAATGACCTAATGTTGCTGATAAATGTTTCCTGTGGTCTGGGAATTTTTAATGGGCAGTAATTAATTACAAGTTAAAAAAATAAAATAGGAAATAAGGCAGTAGTTTTAAAATTCTGAACAGAGAGAGTCAAGGGTTAGACCTAAACTAATTGGTTTCCTGATAAAGTTTTCCTCCAGGGGGTCCGAAAGACCTTTTACTTTAATGAATATTTGCCAAGATTGGAGGCTTCTCTAAACTGTTGCCATCTAGTTACCATGAAAAAAGGCCAAGGAGTCTTAACTATTAACAACCTCCAAGCTTTGGTGAATTCAAAAGGAATATCAAATCAAAAATTAAACTTCAGTGTGGGAATAGTTAGTTTGCTGTCTCCCAATTCCTGCCCAATGAATCCTAATTTGCATTTTATGAACCATGTGGGCTCAAGACTCAGATGGATGAGAATTGCTTTGTCAGGAATTTCCAAATCAGAGACAAAGTTTCCTGATCTCCCAAACTGAGCTGCAACTTATAACCCCATTCACACAGGTATCAATAATTAGCAATTTCCTAGGATTTTATCCATTATGGAATAATGGATGTTTCCCTTAGCAATGGTGAAACGTGTGGGTCCAGTTTCAGTTTTCTACAAGTCACCAGCCTATATACATTACTGGGATCCAATCAAACTAAAAAGATTTTGCACAGCCAAGAACACACTAAGTAATGCAAGCAGACAGCCCTCAGAATGGGAGAGGATATTTACAGGTTATGCTTCTGACAAAGGTTTGATAACCAGAATCCACAGAGAATTCAAACTTATTAATAAGAAAAGAACAAGTAATCCCATTTCATTGTGGACAAGGGATTTAAACAGAAGCTTTTCTGAAGATGATAGGCTCATGGCCTACAGACACATGAAAAAATGCTCATCATCGTTAATCATCAGAGAAATGCAAATCAAAAACCATTTTGAGATTTCATCTAAGTCTCGTAAGACTGGCTCACGTAACAAAACTACAGGTGTTGGCATGGATGTACAGAAAAGGGAACACTTCTGCACTGCCGGTGGGAGTGCAAGCTAATATGTCCCTTTTGGAAAGAAGTATGGAGAATACTCAGAGATCTAAAAGTAGACCTGCTGTTTGATCCTGCAATTCCTCTACTAGGTGTATATACAGAAGACCAAAAATCACTTTATAACAAAGATATTTACACCAGATTGTTCATTGCAGCTCAATTTATAATAGCCAAGTCATGAAAGAAGCCCAAGTGCCCATCCACCCATGAATGGATTAATCAATTGTGGTATATGTGGACCATGGAATATTATGCAGCCTTAAAGAGGAGACTTTACCTCTTTTACATTTACATGGATAGAGCTAGAACATATCCTTCTTAGTAAAGTATCTTGAGAATGGAAGAAAAATATCCTATGTACTCAACACTATTATGAAACCAATTTACAATCACTCACACTTTCATATGAAGAATAGATCACAACTATGGCCCAAGACGAAGGAGGGAGAAGAGGAGTATGGGAGGGGAGGGGGGAGGTCAGATTGAGGGAGGGTGAATGGTGGGAGCGCACCTATGGTGCATAATGCAAGGGTACATGTCGGATCGGTTAGTATGGAATATAAATGTCTTAACATAATAACTAAGTAAATGAGATGAGGTATATATTAACCAGTGTCATATAAGTGTTCCTAATTCTATATGAAATCAGCACAGTGTACCCTATAAATGCATTAAAGTGCATGATCTATGTGTTTATGATTTAATAAAAAATGAAGAATTATTCAACAAAAGTAATTTTTATTAAAAGAAAAAGAATTTGGTTATATTTTTGGCTTTTCAACTTAGTGATCATGGAAAACTTAAGTAAACCCCATGTGACTAATTTTCTTCTATTGAAATTGCAATCATATTATCTGCTTCACAGGCTCACTGCAAGCATCTCATTTGACTTCTAAGCCTCCCTCCAGCCAATTATTAATATATCAACATTCATGGCTTCTGTTGTGGCTGATATGGAGATACTTCTAAACATAATTCTCTGGTCGGTGCCTGTGGCTCACTGAGTAGGGCACCAGCTCCATATACTGAGGGTGGCAGGCTCAAACTCGTCCCCAGACAAACTGCAACAAAAAATAATAGCCAGGCATAGTGGTGGGTACCTATAGTTCCAGCTACTTGGGAGGCTGAGGTAAGAGAATCGCCTAAGCCCAAGAGCTGGAGATTGCTGTGAGCTGTGATGCCAAGGCACTCTACCGAGGGGGACAAAGTGAAACTCTGTCTCTTAAAATAAATAAATAAATAAATAAACAAATAAACATAATTCTCTAACCACAATCTCTCCTCCGAATGAGGACCAATATGTCCACCTGATGTTTTTGTCTGAGTGCCCACAGACAACTCCAAATCACCCTGTCAAAAAATGAAGTTGGTCACCTGTTTATTCCAGATTTCTCCCATTATTCCTGACACTGACCACAAATCCTTTAAAAATATGTTCTTTAAATGTATCCATGACCTAATTTTAAAAAGTAAACTTTAATAACAAAACTGACCCCAGTAAGAGACTGTAAAAAGAAAATGATTTGATATGGGAAACTGTCTGGGCCTTTCACATTTCCCACCATCATAACCAGCTATCTCTTTTAACCAAGTTTTGGCTTACCATGTTACTTCACATTCCCTGTATTTACTATTTATTAAATATGGATAAATTGCTACCCAGAGAGTCCTACTACAATGAATACATGTGTTACTCATGGATTTAATAGTCATATACCCCCAGTCACATACATAAGTGTAGCTAAATCCTGAATAAACTGCGTCAAAAAACAACAAAATATATATAATATACAGCCAAGACACCTAATAATACCATAGACTGTATTATGGTATTTAAGTTCCTAATGATGAATTCATTTCCTAATGACTCCAAGACAATCTCATGTTAACTTAGAAAACAAAATATCTACAGCGGCATGTAACTGTGAGTTCTCTTGAATTGTAGCATGAGAACAAACGTACTAATTAACACATAAGATTCTGAAGAATATATCAATTTGCGCTTCTATTTAAAAAGAATTAGATGACACAGTTTAGTCTGCCTTTTGGTACCAGAGTTTGTATGGATCCTAAACCAAACAAAAGGAGAAAAAGTTACTGTCATTTTTACCCTGTCAATGATATTGTAAGGAGCTTCGAAAGGTTTACTGGGTCTCACCAAGTTCCCTCAGCACCTTTAGACCTTTCTCATTCTGTGATAGCTCCTGTCAAGGAGGACTTTCAGTTAGATTTCAAATCAATCTCAATTAAGATCACAGCTGAGATAAGAACTCCCCTCATGGTCGGAATAATTAAACTTCTACTTAGTGTTGATTTGATGCATTCTATTAGATAAAAGGAAGAGGATAAAGATTGCAGCACTTTTTTCTAGCAGCTGTCTCATACGTCAGTGGGGTGGGGGAATTAGAAGAATTTCTTCTGCTCTTTTCCTTAAATCTTTTTATTTGGAGACAGCTGGGACAGAGCCCAGGTTTACTGAAGATAATTGGAGAAGTTTAGGCTGATGGGAAAACATAAACCAAACGCTGAACTGCATAAAAGGAGGCCAGCCTTAACACTACTGAAAGATGCCACCTTTTTCCTGGAAGCCTGAACGTGCTTCTGTCTTGCTTTTCAGTTTATTACAGTCTATGTGCAAACTCAGCCAGCTCTGAGTCCTGGAGAATGAGTCATGAATTCACAATAATGTCACCCAATTATGCACCCAAGATCTAACATACGTGCAATTATTTTTCCACCCCAAACCCTTACAAATTCATTCTGCAGGAGAAGATTAAGAAGACCTTAGATCATAATTTAAAAAATGGGAAAATTATTTCTAGCAGTAGGAAAAACTGATGCTCATGCATTACCAGAAAATATTTAAGTACAACTATGGGCAAATGTTCAACAAAGAGAGACACTTAATAAACGCCTTTGGAAAGTCTTCTTCAGTGTGAAGAACTAAGAATAAGCTATCGTAAGTCATCAGCATGATAACCTATTTTTAAACACATATTATTTCTTAAATACAAGGAGCAACTTCAGTAGGTGAGGAAAAGAGTGATTTCCTAAAATGGTGGAAATAGAGAGTGAATGAGTTGATTGCAGTTCCAGTAACACCAGAGTACCTTGTGTTATATTAACTCTCATTAAATACAAATTTTAATCTCTGGAATAATTGATAATTGAGTCTCTCTTTTCTTTCTTTCTTTTTTTTTTTTTTCTTTTTTGCAGTTTTTGGCTGGGGCTGGGCTTGAACCCACCACCCCCAGTATCTGGGGCTGGCACCCTGCTCCTTGAGCCACAGGAGCTGCCCTAATCTCTGGAATAATTATGAATATACTTCTTGAAGTCACTAGAGAATGACAAAAAATTGGGCAAAAGCTGGAGACCATTTGACTTTTGAAGGAAGAAAATGGCACAGTGCATTTTACGGATTTTGTTGTTGTGCTTATTTGCTGAAATTCAGGCAAAAAACTACAGGCTTGTTGATTTGATTTGTTAGAGGACAAAATCTGCAACTAATACAATTAGTTGAACATTTAGAGAATAATCCTAAACAGGAGAGAACCATAGTGAGATAGCCCAGATATTTACATGTGAACTCCACTGACATCTATGGCTGAACCCTGAATTTCGCATGCCTCCAAAGAACCTATAAGGAAGAAATGACAGCATAACAGAAAAGGCTAAATAAAAATTTTGGCTGCTTCCCACTTCTACTTATAAAGAGTTTGGAACTTAAATCTTACCAAGTTAGCCAGGGGCGGTAATCGTCCTGGGCTTTCCATTGAAACATCACAAGAGTTAAGAATTAGGCGTAAAGATCTGGTCCCAGGACCAAAGAATGACTGTAAGACTAATGACAAATATTGAAGGGCAAAATAATAATAATAATAATAATAATAATAATAATAATAATAAAAGACTAACAAAGTGTAAATCAAAGTGTGCACAATTTCAATGTGATCATCAAATAATTTGTTTATTAGAATAAAAATGAATGCACTTCAGATGAAGCTAACTTAAGCCAGAGTCTACAATGCAACATACTCATATTAACTAGTAATTAAAATTTACAAAGAATGTGAAGAAATAGGATAATGTTAGGCAAGACCGGGAGAAAAAACTGCTAGTAATAAAAACATCAATGCATCACAGGTAGTTAGTTGACAGAAAAGGAGGAATCTCAAAGGAAAAAATCAACATATTAATTATCTGTAAAGAAGGAAATGGAGCTTCTAGCATGTCAAAGTAACATGAGTGAGTCAAAAAATGTACCTATGATTTTAATAGCCACTTGGAGAAGTGATAATTGACGGAAATTATCCAGTCTGAGAAAGGTAAAAAAGAGATGAATGAAGAAGGCTTCAGGACCCCAGGAGCCAACATCCAGCATCTTAGCATACATGTAATGAAAAACCTAGGAGTCAAGGACAGAAAAGTATTACATTATTTATTTATAGCTATGATAATTATCACTAATGTTCATTGGGCACATATACTGTTGTAAACATTATGCTAAGCCCTTTCACATAGATTATCATAATCAGTTTCTAATCAACTCCAAAACGTAGTGAAGTTTGACATTAGTAAACAGCCAATTTTACAGATGTGTAAAATGAGACAGAATATTTAGCTTGCTTTCTGAAGTTTCCACAGTGACAGAAAACTCCAAATATTGCCACACAATTCTTAAATATTTCTGATTCCTACATACATCTTTCCTTGTATTACTAAGAGTTTTAAGAAATATCTTAACTATTCTAAATCTACCTTTACTATTGTTTTAATGGAAGCATTATCCTTTCTTCCATGCTGATAAACTAAAGAGGTCAAGTCCCAGGCATCACCATACCATAGCAACATTTTACAGATTGAAAAAAGAAAGTGTAAATGTTTCTAAAATGGCTAATAAATGCTGGAAGAACTTTTTCTTTTCTTTTTACTTACTGAAAACCCAGAAATCTATCTAATCAGTGATGTTTTGAGGCTTGTTACCAGATTGCAAGAATCAATTGCATATCTCTCTTTGCAGGTGTGTGTTCAGCTGGTACCTTGAAGTTGATATTGGACAGTGTTTAAATTACAGAGATTGGCAAAACTATAAATCAGTGTGGGAGGTAGACAGGCTGAATTCCTCAGGGACCTTACTACTCAGGGTAAAATGCCCTGTCAGGGCAATGTCTCTGTGACTATCCCTGCACGGGGAAATCAGCAGTGCAGACAGCTGAGACCATCAACTAGTAGCTTAGGCTGGAGAAGCTGAGGTGTCTGCCTGAGATGAAACTTGCTCTCCCCACCTCTCTCTCTCCTGGTTGCACCATTATCTGCCCTCTTCGGATGGCCCATTACCCACATGTCCCTGTTTATCATTTTCTTGACCTTTCCGGGGGCCATAATCTCCCCTCCCTCATTTTGCACCTTGGCTGCTGACTCCTGACTGCTGGGCATCCCTGCACATATACATACTCTGTTATGCTCCCAATAAAGATTTCAGGAAACAGGTAAGGTGCAGCATGGCTTTCAAGTACAATAGGAAAGGTAGATTTTAGAATACTTAAGATATTCCTTAAAACTCTGAGTAATACAAGGTAAGACGTGCATAGGAATCAGATATATTGAAGAATCGTGTAGCAATAGATGGAGTTCTCTGTCACCGTGGAAACTTCGGAAAGGAAGCTAAATACTCTGTCTCATTTGAAAATGAGCATACACTTAGAGGTTTCCAGTTTTATGCACTAAGTTTGGTATAAGTTTCATGATCACCCAGTGCTGTCCCCCTGGCTGACCACTGTCCCAAGTTGGCGTCCCCTAGACGCCCAACAGATCAGAGCTTCACCCCTCCTCCCCACTTTTGTCCTCCTCTACACACACATACCCCAGAAAGCCCCTGGATAAACATTTGATAACATACCACTGACATTTACCAGTGTACCACTGAACCCTATTTCGAAGGCATTATTTCTTAATGAATAAAAAATAAAATAAAAAGTAAAATCTATCTTCATGTGTAGCATGAACCTAGGGCACATGATATTATCTATGTATTTACTCAGTATCCTTGGGCTCCACTGTCCTCTCTGCACCGGCCTCATTCTGGCACAGATTCTTCCCTTGTGACAGAAAGATAGCTACAGAAATTACAGGAGAGGAAGAAAAAAAAGTTATGTCTGATTTTTGGTCTTCCCAACCACATCCTAAGATTAGTTTTATCAGCTCCAATTTATTTCTCCATCTACTTGTGCATCCAATTTTGTGGCCCAGGAAGAGGTTCAGCTTTAAATCAAATGTCTCCTTCCAGAACTGGAAGCAGAGTCAGCTTCTGCTGCAAAGCCCCCAAGGTGAGATTACAGACACTGTAACTCCCTAGAGGGAAATGAGGGCAATTTTTATCGAGCAAGGGTGATTCCAAGTTGCATGGCTAAAATACTAATAGACTTACTCTAAACTCAGTATGCACATGAATATTCTAGATTAAAATATTGTGCAAAATAAGAATCACACTGTGATTTTTGGACCAACTCATGGGATAATGCTGACAATACCCTTCCCTGTTTATGGAGTTTTCTGCCTTGCTACAATACACTGGTCTTTTATACCCACCGAAGTTCTCATTTACAAAATGAACTCTTATTACTGAGCAATAAATCCCTTCGCACCAAATCTTGTCTACGCAGTGCCTTTGATACTCTGTGTGCCACTTAACACACCGACAGAGCAGTGTAAATGAATGACACTGACCTAGTTAAAGGATGAAAGAAAGGAAAGGCAAAAGCTTTATATTTCTTATATTACCAGAGTATAGGAAAAGAACGGGAGTTTAATCTTCTGTGGGTTTTTCAAGTGATCTGGGATTTAGCATGAGAAATATTAAATGCAATCTGAAACCTTGAGAAAGAATGTGATTTTATGTTTTAGTCTTATTTCAAATGAATGAGGCTGCCGGTTCCCATTTCAGCAACTATATTTTCTAAGGCTACACTTTGTAGATTGATCCTGCTGCACACGGATTAGCAGAGAGGTACTGCTCAGCTAGCCAAGCCTGGGAGTCGCCTCTTGAGACGGGGCTAAGAGACAGTCAGGCAGGCAAATCTCTGGCTTTCCACTTACTTTCCTCCTTTCTCTGAATAGGGTTACAATGCTGTCACAAATGCTTTATTCTGTTTTGAAAATGTTTTCCAGCTCCTTTTGCCCAAAGTGAAGCTGGTCCACACATTTCCAGATCAGAGTCTCAGATGGGGAGATGGGACCCTGGTGTTCAGAGGCCTAGTCAAATCTCACTGTAATGTGAAGACTGTTATGTTCTCTATGCTGGATCAAATCACCTTTTCACTGAAACAGGACAGTGAACTTTGAAGTTGAGGATCTCACTCTCCTCCTTACTGTTTTTGTAAGCACCCGCAGGATTTTGTATTCATTCTCTTTCTCTTCCATCTGCCCAGTGAACTCTTCATTAACGTAAACCCTACTTTAATTACCACCTCCCATTTAATCTTGCTGTTCCTGTCTATCCACAAAATCCCATTTTGCTTCCATCCATCCATCCATGTAAAGACTGATCACATTTTAAGACCCACCTCATTTCATATCACCAACTTCCCAGACTCTTCCTATTATCCTTGCTTGAGCCACCACTGAATCTCAATAGCGTATATCATCAGCAGCCTCTATTCTAATACTTAATCATGGAAGTTCTTGTTTCTTTTCTTGCTTATTTATCTCTATATTTTCTGTCTTCATACTCCTAAACAGATGGGCTCACAATTTCGTTTTCTTCACATATCTAAGCTTATAATAACACTTGTTGCTGGAGTGACCCCGATTCTCTCCTCTTCTCTACAATTAGTTCATAGACTATCACATTTACTTACTCCTCAAACTTGCATGTATTTTAATAATCTAGAGGTCTTGAAGAAAAAAAAAAAAACTGAAAGACACATTCCTGGGATCTATTCTAAGGTGACAATTTAGAAGTTCTAAGATAGGTTTGGAAATTTTGCTTTTATTTTCATAAAATTAACCCACATTTTTTTAGGCAAACCAAGAAAAATGTTTACAAAAAAGGGTTAACTGGTTCTTTCTAGAGTGTTCCTGAAGCATGAGTAAAGGGTGTCTTAAAAAAGAAGACTATCTATGCTATCCACACGGCCACTCAGCCTCTAAAATTCTAAGCATTAGAAAAAAAAAATGGTAAGACAGGGGAAAGAAGAAATTGCTGCTGAGAATGGGAAGTTTGAAGATACTGAGCTGCCTCCGAGCCTAGAGATGTTGAGTAGCCCACATTTCTCTCACAAGAGAAATTTTTCTAGATTCATGATTCAATAGAGGAAAGCTGTACACTTAGGTGGCCAATAAGCTGTGTGAGATTAGGATTCGCAAAGTTGAAATTGTTAGGTCTGCTGGAGGTAAACAGGTGTAATAGAGGTGGTTAAGGACAGAGAGCCGGAAGTGAACTATAGCTAGGAACTGTTCCCTAGTGGGAACATACATAGTAAAAAGTTCCTAGTGACCCATAACTGAGCTGGAGCTCATTACTTTCTAATTAGCATCTGTGGATGGAGCTTTGTAAAGGATTCTGGGGGAACCACGTATGTATGTAGAAGGAGATAATGTTGTAAAACCATCCTGTTTTGTAACCTATGGTATAATCTTTTATATAACACCAACCTGTCAATCACTCCCAAAGATGGGAAACAACAGCCAATCCTGCTAGGGGAAAGGCGGGCCAAAGTGTGTGTGTGGGGGGCGGGGGCGGGCGCGCGCTCTCAGACTCCAGGGTCTTCCTCTAAAAATGTACTCTTGCTGGTTTCTCTCTCCGGAACTTTTTTTCAACTTCGTTTCATTTTCTTTTCACTTCTTTCTTTACTTTCATTCTTTCTTTTCAGTGATAAACTGTGATCACTCCATCATTGGCTTGACTTGTACAAGTAATCTTGACACTGGAAGCCGGGGTGGGGGTGGGCTGGGTGGAGGTAGGCAGGGAACATCCAGCCACACCCAACAGAATAAGTTGTATAAGACTCAGGATTTACAAAGCTGGAATCCCCAGCTGCTCATTTGCCTAACAAATCACCATGTAATTTGATTCTCTCACTTTTTATTCCTTGTGTTAAGTGGGTATAAAAACCTTTATTCCTATTCACAATTCAGCCTTTGTATATGATTCAAGGGGTCATCTCACACAGAGCCTTCTTCACATTGACCACAGAAGCAGCTTTGGGGACAGTTGGGTCTGAGACGGGATGTCAGTATGTTTCAATGGCTCATCTAGCACTAATTAACAGCATGAGTAAGGATTTCACTTACAAAGCTCCAGTAACTATAGCCAAGGTGGCACGGGACAGCAGAATGGCACAATAGAAACAGCCCCATTTTAGTTCCAGGAGAAGTGGAGCCTGGTGACTAGTCTGTCCAAAATAATGAGGGTTGATTTTATTGAGCCCTTGGCTGAAAGTTCCCATTCCATTCATTTTCCCGTTTGAGCTTCCCAATACTGTTACATTTTCCATTTTGCAGATGAAGAAATCGTGTTTCAGAAAAATCAAATGATTTGCCTAATGTTACAGAGATTAAAAGTGATAAACTGGACATTTGAAGCAAGCAAGCTGGTTGTAGTGACTACACCAAACCACTAAAACACTGCTGCTACTTTCATGTTGACGACCTCGGATAACTTAAATGTATGCAATTCACAAGACATGGGTGAGTACATGCCACTTGCGGGGATTACTTAGGTTTAACCTACAGTTCAAGTGAAAAACAAGCACACGAGAGAGGCAAGGTAAAATTACATCTAGACAGGTAATGTGAAGCGTGTTAACTACTTTCCTAATGGGTCTGCATGATTTAGCCCCAGCTTCCTGTTCCTATTTGGAAGTGCTGGTCTTAAATTGCAGTATCTCTCAATGTCTTTTCACAGTACGTGAAATCTCTGACTTTTCATTATTAGCTAAATAGAAGTAAGGCAGTGATACATAGAAAATTATGTCTTCAGGTTGCTAGCTTGAGTTCTAGACATTAAACAAATATGGTCTAGTTAATGTAAGAAGCCTTGGTAATTTTATAGAAGATAGGAGGAAACCATTTAGTCCACCAGCCTATCTAATGTCTTATCTCTATAATGGATCTAAGAATTAGAAAGTTTCACCATACAATTTCTTAGTGCGCTCAACCTTACCCGATTCTAAATCTTTGGATTCTCATATCAAAAATTATAGTCATTATGTTGAGCAAATTGCATTATGGAGGATATAGAAATAATATAGATAAAAAAGACCCAAGATTCCTTTTGCAAAGGCTTACAGACAAGAACATATTCCCTATTCTTTTTTGTTTTTGTTTTTTGGGGGTTTTTTTTGCAGTTTTTGGCCAGGTCTGGGTTTGAACCCACCACCTCCGGTATATGGGGCAGGCGTCCTACTCCTTTGAGCCACAGGCGCTGCCCCATATTCCCTACTTTTTAGCAGTGATCAAAATAAGAATTTAAAAAAGTCTTCAAGGAATGGAGTTGTAATCAGCAAACTGTAAGGATAAGGCAATTGAAACTCTAGCAATGGAAATGCATTTGGCAAAATATAGTAAACAAGAATGAGGATTCTACAAGGGTTTTTGTCTGGATACATTAACCATATGGAAAAAAGATGCAGGAAGTCTTTTCATATAACTGTAGAGTTTTTAAAAAGGAAAAAGGTTTAAATTTGTTCTTCATTACTCCCAGGGTTAGAACCAGCTTCCATAAACAGCCGATAACTGAGGTCAGCATTTATGTGTATAGAAAGAAGGACTTCTGAAATTTGGCACATGTGGCAGGTCTATTCCAAGAGATAGTTCATTATCACTGAAGACATTTAAAAGAAGTTAGAGAAACAAATGAGAGGGCTATGGAGAGAAGGATTTGAGCATTACAACGTGGGGTGGATGGTGTACTGCATCAAAAACTTGACGATTCATCAGAATTTTCTAAAAAGAGTATTAGACAAGAAAACCTGAGAGATTCTGATTCATTATGTCCGGGGGAAGCCTGTGGATTTGTATTTGGGACAAGAAATCCCTGGTGAGTCTGTTGCCATCACCTACCAGTGGCTCAATGGAATAAGTTCTTCCGCAGGCCTCTTTCAGGTTTAAGATTCTCTAAAATGGCTTTAAAAATATTTACCTTGGTACTGAGGACACACACTGTGTGGTGGACTGTGCTATTTGCACTTCATTCATTATCTTTTATAATTCTTGTCCCATCCAATGGGCCGCTTCCCTTTCATAAGTGAGTAATGTGATGCTTTGTAACAGCACATAGTGATAAAGTAAAAAAAAAAAAAAAACAGCTGCAAGACTACAGGTGTTCTGCCTGATGCATGTTCCATAGTGCCTTAAGAGAGAGCTATGCCCACAATCAGGGGATCTGGGAAGGCAGAAAGGAGGTATCTCTAGCAGTATAGTAATATCCCTGGCAGTTTTTTGAGCTATGGTTCCTATCATAAACAAAGCAATCAATTGTCTGTCTCCTAACTTACCTCTTTGTACTGAGTTGCCTTTTGTAGTACATAAATGAAATAATTCAAGGGACAGTGATAATAAGATAAAGGATTCAAGATACAAACTTGGGGAAAAAAGGATTTTCCAGATGGAATGAGGTTTATCTGATGAATGCCTTGGCTTCTTGGCCATATCTAATGCATAATTGCACTTACAGCCACACCGAATTTTCTCAAAAGGAGCAG
>CAUYRH010062390.1:0-67160 GCA_963574655.1 Perodicticus potto
AAAGGTCTGTTCACTGGTCTCATCTTCATCATCAGAGCCTATCTGCTCCTTTAATACAATTTTTTTGGCAATGATGTTAACTGCAAGTGTAAGACTGATGCAACCTAATATCTGCCTGGCTCAGCTATGATTCTCACTCCAGAGTCTGACGGAAAGTACATGTCCAATGCTGGGTTGATTATACCAGTGATCTCTTCAAATTTAAGCTTCACATCCTCAGATTCAGGAAAGCCACCACCAATATCAAGCAGTTACATGCTGAAACCAACCTCAGCTCCCATGTCAAAGCCACAGCGGGCATCAGAGATTGCCTGCACAAAGGTCTCAGGGTCAGTACAGCCACTTCCTATGTGGAAGCTGACACCAATCACATCAGTATTTAGCTCTTTTGCCCATTCCAAAAGAAGTCTGCTGGTTTTGAGTGTGGCACCAAATTTAACACTGAGTCGACAGACTGCTTTGGAATCATCAGTGGCAATCCACAAAACCAACCTGGCCTTTGGATGTGCTCTGGCAACTTTCATCAACTCAACTTCACTGTCAAAAGTCATCATCTGACCCCATTATTGGCAGCGTACTTAATTTGAGACACTTGATTACAAGGATCTGCATAGATAACCCTTTCTGGAAGCACCCTGAGACTTTGCACCAATTGTATTTCAGTCTTGCTAGCACAGTCAAATCCTGTCCCAATGGCAACGAGGGTCTTCACAATGGCTCTACTGTCATTACATTTGACTGCATAAAAGGGAGTGACACGAGGAAGAGCTTTTAGCCATCTTCGGTGTTTCTTCAGAACATATCTGAGGTCTGCTACATAGAAGGCATCCTTATCATCAGAAGAGGAAACTTCATTGTTTTTTTGGTCCAGAATGTCCTTGGCAGTAAAACCTTCATCAAGCAAGTGGCAGTCAAACTCTTCATTACTAATGTTGTTCATGGTTTCTTGATATTTCTTTGAAAAACTAAGAGATAGAATTTATTTATTTATTTATTTTTGTAGACAGAGTCTCACTTTATCGCCCTTGGTAGAGTGCCGTGGTGTCACACAGCTCACAGCAACCTCCAACTCCTGGGCTTAGGCGATTCTCTTGCCTCAGCCTCCCAAGTAGCTGGGACTACAGGCACCCGCCACAACACCTGGCTATTTTTCTGTTTTTGCAGTTCGGCTGGGGCCAGGTTGAACCTGCCACCTTTGGTATATGGGGCCGGTGCCCTACTCTCTGAGGCACAGGCGCCGCCCTAAGAGATGGAATTTAAAGAAATACTTCCAGCTTCTCACAAAGGCAATTCTCCAGGACTTCTGAATCCCACTGTGTGTGTCCTACAGCAACAATGGAAACGTTCTTAGAGCATCCGGGCGCCTCAGGCCAGTGCCATGGAGAAGCTGGAAAGCCACTGCCTGCACAGAGCCAGAGTCAGAGCCACAGGAGAGCTTGGCCGCCCCTATTGCACCCGTCAGCGCCTGGCTCCCGCCTGCCGGACACGCTGGCAGAGGTGGTGCTGGAGCAGCTGGCAGAGGGGCAGCCCGGCGGTGACTTCAGGGACTGACCTCCACATTTTCAATGTCAATAGAAAATGGGTTATGGAAAAGCTGTATGTCCTGTTCATGGAGATGAAGCTCTTTAAATCTAAATTGGAACTCCTTTTGCAACTTATCCAGTGAATCCACACATGTTTTTTGGGGAAATGCAACCAATGGGTTTTCCTCTAACAGATTTTGCAGGCCCGGGAGGAGTTCGCTGCTAAACAGGACAGGCAGTGGAGGCAAAAACACCTGGCGGGCCAGATAAATATCCTCGGTGGGCTGCATGTGGCCTGTGGGCCGTAGTTTGAGGACCCCTGATTTAGAGACTTGGAAAAACTTTGCCTTACACTTGTATTTTCGTGAAAAGGCTCTGAAAGGAGACTGGGAGAAGCTGATCAATCTCTACAGTTCCAGTCCCGTGCCTGAGCCTCATGCCTTCTGGCCCGGAGACTGGGTCTATGTGAAGAGACACCACAAACAGTCACTTGAGCCTCAGTGGAAGGGACCATACACCATCATCTTGACCACCCCCACTGCAGTTAAAGTTGACGGCATCCCCTCCTGGATTCACCACACCCATGCCCAGCTCACAGACCCCTTCGCCACCCGAGACGAATATACCCCTCAGGGGAAAATAGAATGGGACACAGGAAACCCATTGAAACTGAGACTGCAGCAGTGTTCACCGTCTAAACCGCCAGCCTGAGTCTTCTGACCAAGTGGTAAGGTACCAGCAACTACCAACAGATGAAGAACCCAGTATAGTCCCCTAGTACCATGATTGGTCCTTCAGCCACCAATAGACAGGGGGGAATGTAAGGACTGAAGTAACGCCATTTTGTTAATAGACCCCATTTTACAAGGTTGCTGTGTAAGTTTGCTGTGTAATCCTTGTTTTGCAAATTTTAGTTCCCTGCTTCAGTCCCCCGAGACAGCCCCACTGGTTGAGCTATATCCGCCCCGTCCTGATTAGCGACCACCTTCCCGCTTCTAGCTCCACCAAGATAATCCAATCAGCAAGTGACAAGATACCTAGCCTCACCCTCACCTCACTCCCCCTCCCATTTTCCTTTCTGTACTCTATAAGATCACCCTAACCGAACCCCTTGGGGACACTCAGTCCTGTCCGCCATTTTGATGGAAACTGAGAGCCCGAGCTTAAGCTTGTAATAAAACCTCACCCTTTGCCTTTGCATCAGAACGTGTGGTGTGAGTTTCTTCTGTGGAAGAGTCCGAGATTCGGGCACAACAATGCCCACATCACAAAGTCTCAAAGCTGCAGATGGATGCTAGCATGGATGAGGAGAGAAGGGAACACTTTTACACTGCTGGTGGGACTGCGAATTAATACAACCTTTTTGGAAAAAAGTATGGAAGATCCTCAAAGAACTCAAATTAGACCTTTCATTTGATCCTGCAATCTCATTACTAGGCATCTACCCAGAAGAAAAGAAATCATTTTATCATAAGGACATTTGCACTAGACTATTTATCTCAGCTCTATTTACAGTCGCCATTGTGGAAACAACCTAAATGCCCACCAACCCAGAATAGATTAATATGCTGTGGTGTATGTACACCATGGAATACTATTCAGCCATTAAAAAGATGGAAACTTTACATCTTTTGCATTAACCTGGATAGAGGTGGAACACATTATCCTTAGTAAAGCATCACAAGAATGGAGAAGAATCTAATGTACTCAATTCTAATATGAAGGCAGTAGATGATCTAAGACGAGGGGGTAGGGGAATGAGGAAGTGGGGAGAGGAGAGAAGGGAGGGGCTGGGGGGTCATGGTGTATGCGGGTAGGACACAATTACAAGAGGGACGTTACCTAACAAATGCAATCAGCATAACCTAATTCTCTGTACTCTCAATGAATTCCATACAATTAAAAAAAACAAAAACAAAAACAAAGACACAGCACACACATTAGTCTGCATTAGGATCATCAATGTTACTATCTTCCACCTCAACATCTTGTCCCACTGGGAAGTGTTCGGGGCAATCACACACACAGAGCTGTCATCGCATATGGTAATAATGCCTTCTTCTGGAATACCTCCAGAAGCAACTGCCTGAGGCTGTTTTATAGTTAATTATAATTTTTATAAATAGGAGTGCATGGTGAAATAAATATAAAACATATAATAAATATACAAACCAGTAGCACAGCCGTCTATTATCAAGTATTCCGCACTGTGCATAATTGTATATGATATGTTTTTATATGACTGGCAGAACAGCAGGTTTGTTTGCACCATCATCATCACAAACATAGTTAACTGTGTTGCACTATGACGTCCAGGTGACAGGAAAATTTCAGCTATTATAATCTTATGGGACCATAGTCCCACAAGTGGGCCCATGTTGACCATAATGTTATGTATTCTTGTGACAATATACCATATCATTCTTATCCATGTATCTGTTGGACACGTAGGTTGATTTTCTTTTCTATCAGATACTCAGTAATAGAATTACTGGATCATATGGTAGTTCTCTTTTTAGTTTTTTAAAAAACCACTGTACTGTTTTCCATAATGGCTATGCTCATTTACATTCCCACCAACAGGGCGTTAGAGTTCCATTTTCTCTGGATCTCTGGCAGCATTTTTATTTTTTGTCTATTTAAAAAGAGCCATACTCCTCAGCTGGGCGCAGTGGCTCACGCCTGTATCTCAGCACTTGGGAAGCCGAGGTGGGTGGATTGCCTGAGCTCACGGGTTCAAGCCAGAGCAAGACCTCATCTCTAAAAATAGTTGGGCAGGCTCTGTGCCTGTAGCTCAAGCGGCTAAGGTGCCAGCCACATACACCAGATCTGGCAGGTTCAAACCCAGCCTGGGCCTGCCAAACAACAATGACAACTACAACCAAAAGACGACCCAGCATTGTGGCGGGCGCCTGTAGTCCCAGCTACTTGGGAGACTGTGGCAAGAGAATCGCTTACGCCCAGGAGTTGGAGGTTGCTGTGAGCTGTGATGCCAAGGCACTCTACCCAGGGCGACAGCTTAAGGCTCCGTCTCAAAAAATAAATAAATAAATAAATAAATCTAAATAAATAAAAAAAAAAAGAGCCATACTAACTGAATTAAGATGATATTTCATTGTGGTTTTGATTGGAATTTCCCTGATGATTAGTGATACTGAGTATGTTTTCATATAGTTTTTGGCCATTTGTTTGTCTTCTTTTGAGAAGTATCTATTCAGATCTTTTGCCCATTTTTTATTCTGATTATTTGGCTTTTTGCTGTTGGGTTATTTGAGTTCCTTGTGTTTCAACTGATATTTGATAATGGTTCCATGAAAATTCAATGGGGAAAATATTAGTGTTTTTAAGAAATATTGCTAGTTTAGGTGTGTTGGCTCATCCTAGCACTCTGGGAGGCTGAGGTGGGTAGACTACTTGAGCTGAGAAATCTGAGACCAGCCTCAGCAAGAGCAGGACTCCATCTATAAAATTAGCCAGGTGTTGTGGCAGGCACCTATAGTCCCAGGTACTCTGGAGGCTGAGACAAGAGGATCACTTGAGTCCAAGAGTTTGAGGATGCTGTGAGTTATGATGATGCAGCACTCAACCCCAGGGAAAATAAGTGAGACTCTTGTCACAAAAAGAAAGAAAGGAAGGAAGGAAGGAAGGAAGGAAGGAAGGAAGAAGGAAGGAGAGAGAAAGAGAGAGAGAGAGAGAAGAAATATTGCTGAGACAACTAAATATCAATATGCAAAAGAATGAAGTTGACTCTTTCCTCATAAGATATACAAAAAACAATTCAAAATTGACCAAAGGCCCACATATAAATATGAAAATGCATGAAATTCTTAGAAGAAACCATAGGGGTAAATCTTCTTGACCTTGGATGAGACAATGGTTTCTTAGATATAATACCAAAAGCAGAATCGGACATATTTGATAAATTTATTTGTTTATTTATTCAGTTATTTTAAGACACAGTCTCACTCTGCTGCCCTGGCTAGAGTGTAATGGTGTCATGATAACTCACTGCAACCTCAAACTCCTAGGCTCCAGCAATCTTCCTGCCTCAGGTTCCCAAGTAGCTGGGACTATAGGCGTGCACCTGGACTATGCCTGGATAATTTTTTGTTTTTTGTAGAGACTGGGTCTTGCTCAGGCTGGTCTCAATCCAGAGTGCTAGGATTATGGGTATGAACCACCATATCTGACTGATAAGTTGGATTTCATAAGAATTTAAAACTCTTGCAGTTCACAGGTCATCATAAAAGTGAAAAGACAACCTATAGAATCACTAAAAATAAGTGTAAGTCATATATCCTAGAATATATGTAGAAATGGTACAAAATCTCCATGAAAAGAGAAAGTCCCAAAAGGTTCGCAAGCTCAGGGGAATACAATCAGGTTTCTGATTAGCAAAATGTACTCTGAGATTCGAGGCCAGTACTGTAAAAACTTTTAAGGAGCAATGTGTTGTGAAAAAATAGAAAAGAACTAGTACAATCTAACAATAAAAAGATAATTTTAAAATGGCATAGGATTTGAATATGTATTAATATTTCTCCAAAGAAAATATTCAAATGGCTCCAGTAAGTACACAGAATGATTGTTAGCATCACTACTTATCAAAGTAATGCAAACTGAGACCACATGGGGTATTGGCTGGTTTTCTGTCAGGTTTGTATTAAACCTGCACATGAATGTTGTCACTTCATAGCTCACTAGAATGGGTAAAATCCAATGACAGGCAATAACAAGTATTGAAGTAGATGTAGAGAAAATGAAACCCTCATACATAGGGGGAGAGAATGTAAAGCTTTCTTGCTTGTCTCTGCCAGTTGGGGATCTTTCCTTGATAGCCCTTTATATTTTATAATCATTTTTGTGATATCTCCTGCTAGAATGAAAGCACATGAAGAGAGGGATTAGGTCTCTTTCCCTCTTCGGTATGTACTTAGCATCTAGCACCACAACTTGTCACTGTGATGTCTGCCATCACTCATGTCTTACCTTTCTCAACCAGTGACTAGAATGATCTTCTTAAGACAGGCCTGTGCCGACTTAACTTTTGTATCACATTTCCCAGGCTAGTGGCTGGCACAGAAGAAGTACAAAGTAAAAGTTAAATACAGATTTCAAAGTATGATCTATGGACCCCTGATTATTCTTTCAGGTGGTGGGCAAAGCCAAAACTATTTTCATAATGATAAGACATTATGTGCCTTTTTTGCTAGTTTTACATTTGCACTAATGGTATAAGATCCATGATGCCGTAGGACAAATCAATTCTGTCCCCATTGTATTATAAGTTGTATTAGTTTTCCATTACTGCTTTAATAAATCACCCCAAATTTATTGGCTTAAAATCACACAAATTTATTATCTTATAGCTGTTGTCAGGTCGTAAGTCTGAAGCAAGTCTCACTAAGCTAACACCTCAGTTAACAGAGCTTCAGTCCTTTCACCTGTCCCTGCATTTCCCACCCTTTCCAGCTTTAGGGGACACCTTTATTCCTCAGCTTACAGCCTACACTGTCCATTTTCTGTTCCAGCTACCTGTGTGGGTTAAGTCCTTTACACATTGCACCATTTAGAAATCCTCTTCGCCAGCCTCTTCTGCACTCTTATAATTTTTTAGAGACAAGGTCTCCCTTTGTTGCTCAGAGGCTTCACCATAGCTCTGTAGCTCACTGCATCCTCTAACTCCGGAGCTCAAGCAATCTTCCTGCCTCAGTCTCCCGAGGTAAGTAGCTGGAACTACAGGTGCACACCACCACACCCAGCTAATTAAAACCCAAAACTTGTGTAGAGATGGGGCAGTGTTGCCCAGGATGGTCCCTTAACTCCTAACTTCAAGCAATCCTCCCGCCTGGGCCACCCAATGTGCTAGGACAGGGGTGGGGAACCTTTTTATGCTGGAAGGTCACAATTTAGCTGTAATCAAATAAGGCCACATTCAAGAAACTTCAATTACATATACTTAAAAATGTACATTATTTTGTAAAAATCTAATTACTATTATTTAATAGTTTCAAAAAATTAAAACTGCTAATTTTAAAGTTAACTAACCTTTTAATGACTTTGTTATGTTTGATTGTTGGAAACCATTAAATTTTTGATTCCAGAATGAAGGTCTATAGTTTCAGATGATCTTCTAGATTAGTGGTTCTCAACCTTTCTAATGCTGGGAGCCTTAAATCAGTTCCTGTGGGCCACTGTTCTAGATGGCTATCAGTATCTTGATTTGGGTTAGGTAGGAAAATGTAGATTCGCATTAATAAGTGGTTGAAGAGTAAGAAAGCATTTTTCAAGCATGTTGCTGGAGGTGTGAATATTCTGCATTTTTCCATATTTCAATTGGCTCTTTCTTTGCATCAAACAATGAATTTAAAATGTCATCTGCTGAGAGCTCAATCAATTCCATTCCATCTGTAGTTCGTTTTAGGTGCCTTGATGATACCAACTAGGTTGAAATGCTAATTTGAACGTGATGTCATGATTCTTAAAGTCAGTAAACCTTTCAATGTATTTTCCAATTACCAGATCTATTATAACACCTGCATATTCCTCATACGAGTCACATATACACGTATCATCCTGCTCATTAATGACCTTTGCTAACTGCAAGACTTCCCTTTGAACAAGAAGTATTTTGAAAAAAAGATAAATTTTTTGGAAATGCTTAGCTTTTTTGCCATATATCATACATAGATGATATACTATACAAAGAAACATTTAAGTTGTTTTGATTTGACATAATATCACACAGAAATGCTGCATTCTTATTGAAACCCTCTTTCAATAATTCACATTACTGATTCTGTTCTTTGTAAAATTTATCAAAATTTTATCTCTGTGATAAAATTTTGGCTAACACATCCCTGTGATAGCCAACACACTTTAGAATATGGCAGATACACACTGAATACCTCATTGTTCAAATTTAGCATGTTATAAAACTGATGATGCCATGTTACATTTGCACAAATATAGTTAGCAATAATAACCTGTTGCCAAATGTTACTTAAAATAGTAACTTTAGCACAGAGGTTTTGCTCTGATGCAAAATATAACAAAAAGAAATAAGAGCATCCAGAAACTCACTAAGTTTACCAAATTCAGTCCAATTGCACAACAGTTGTCTTGAAAGTTGAAGATAGCTATTCTTCATCTTCTGTTCTCAAGGATACCCAAAGTGAGTAACTATTTATAAAAAAGAAAAGTTTCTGTTATGACTCAAAGTATAAAACCTGCAGGAGTCAGTAGTGTCAGCTGAGTCATCAAAGTAATTGGATAAAATATATTTTCCTTACATATATTTCCTATATATTGTATGATGTTGTTCTGTTAAGTGGAGGCTAATTCATGCTACCCATAAGTTATGCTTCTCCTTGAAAGAGGCGGTTGTTTGTTCTTTGAAATGTTATCAGTGTCTAAGCATCCTACAACTTGGACAATGCATCCTTTGATAATTTCTACTTCATTGAATGGCTTCCTTTTCCCCCCGAGTTTATAAGCTTGTAAGTTGCTTCAGTGGTATTATTTACAGGTCTTATTGCTGCTTGAAAGAATTATCTTTGCTTTTACTTATCATGTTTTAATTTCTGTAATACAACCTTTTGTGCTCTTCAATTGGAAATATTCATGGTCTCTGTGAGTATGACAATGCTACAATGCTAAGGAGCATTAAATTTCTTTAATGTTGATACAGCAGTAGCATAAAGCAAGCAAATAATCTTATCTTTAGCAGAAACAACATAATATTGCAATTCCCAATGCTTATGTAAAAATTTGTTTTCTTCCTTCAGCATTTTCTTGGTCTTCTTTGACTTAATTGGCTAATGTTAGTTGTTGGGACCAGGTATCAGGTCCCTGTGTTCCTAGGTTCTTGGTTCCTAGTACCAAAGAATGGTTACTGGTACTAAGTCAACAGAATGAATGAGCAGAGCAAGAAGGTGTAAGTAGGCAAAATGCCAAAGTTTCATTAAGTATTAAAGCATAGTACATTCCAAAGAAGAAAAGGGTCAGTCCCCATGAAGTTTGACAAGATTTCTCCTTTTATACTCATTCCCTAATTTTATGTTAAATGGGGTGGGGTGGAAGATCCATGATTTTTCTTAAAAAATGGTACAGAATTCCTGGACTTGGGAACCCTCCCTTTTTCTACTTTTGCAAGGCAATCTCCAACGGTTCCCATGGTATTTGTAAATTGTCATGGTACTGGTGGATGTGACTTTCACTGTTAATGAGGTAGTCCACTTATGGGCACTCTCACCTCGGCTGTGCACATGCTCCAAAGACCCTCTGTCCAGGCCTTGACAATATCTCTGCTTTGTGGTTTCTACCTTTTCCTCATTGGTCAGTACTTGGAGACCCATATCCACTCTTTCTTGGGAGCTCTCTCTAGAATCCTAATCAGGCTGTTCTCAAAATAACCCAAGTCAGTATGACCACCTTTGTCCATATCAGACAGTCCCAAGGACATTAATTAGTTCCCCTAAAATAACCAGCTCCTCCAAACAACCCGCTTGCAAGGTCTTACACTTGTGAGGTGTCAATGAGCTCTGTTCTCATAATAACTCAGGCCAGCCTGACCCCAGCCAGTCCAAAATATCCTAATAGCATCCTATCTGCTTAACCTAACATTATTAAGCAGACTGAATTAAAGAATACTGTCGAACCGGGCAACTTTTCACAAATTCCACTTCAAATAAAATCACACAGCGCACTGTTGTCAAAGCTGATAACTGACTGGGGTACTCAACCCCCATAAACTCTCACCAACCAGCCTTCTGTGGCAGTGATGTAAGTCAAGCAGGAAAAGTTAGAACTAAATCACAGGCATAGCAGCCTTCAATTTAGCTTACTAATGTTCTAATCTGAGAGGCCAGTCCAATCTGGGAGGATTATTTTGTTGAAAGTTATTTTGAATGTGTTCATTTTAAAAATAAAATAAAAATATAAAAGATGAACAAAAATGTATTAATAAAAATAAGAGGATTTATTCTGTAAAATTTGGATTTTACAGAATAGTAAAAGGGTCTTAAGGCTGCTGGTTCCCCATCTCTGTGCAGGGCTTACGGGCACGAGCCACCATGCCCAGCTGCTTTCACACTTTTGAGAACCCTTGTAATTACACTGGGCCCACTTGGATAATTCAGGATAATCTTACCATATTAAGGTAAACTGAATGGCAACCTTAATTCTCTTTGCAACTTAATTCACCTTTGCCATGTGATTTAACATTCACAGGTTCTGGGGATTAGGATATGGGCTTCTCTGGGGGGGTCATTATCCTGCTTGTAAGAGTACTCATATTTTTTCACTACCACACATGGAATACATAAATAATACCAGGTTTCCTAAATAATGTCTTTGATGAGGCAATAAAATTTACTAATTTCATTAACTCAATCTTTGTGTATATTATATATTTTCTTAAAATTAATCAAATTGGCCTGTCATTTCAAGGAAAACATTAGACAGTGTTTGTTGTCAATGATAAAATTTTAGCTCTCAAAGCAAAAATTGGAATTTTGGAAAATTTGTATACTGTCAGTTTCCCAATACTTTTAAGATTTTCTTGATGAGACTGCTGGTGATACTAACAAATGGAAGTTCTTTTATATTAAATAAAGAAATCTATTAAGATCTGGAAAATCATGACCAGACTGAATGCAGAAGCAGACCTAGAATTTAGCTCTTTTCTACTGAGCCAGACATCAAAGAGATTTGCAAGATATAAAACAATGCCACTCTTCCACAAAAATGCTTTGGATAATATACGTATTTTCTAAAAATGCTATTTACGTTAACATGTAATAGTTTATTATTATTATTATTTTTGAGACAGAGTCTCAAGCTGTCGCCCTGGGAAGAGTGCTGTGGCGTCACAGCTCACAGCAACCTCAAACTCTTGGGCTTAAAAGATTTTCTTGCCTCAGCCTCCCAAGTAGTTGGGACTACAGGCACCCACCACAACGCATGGCTATTTTCTTTTTCTTTTTGTTGTTGCAGTTGTCGATGTTGTTTTAACTGGCCCAGGCCAGGCTCGAACCCACCAGCCTTGGTGTATGTGGCCAGCACCTTACCCACTGAGCTATGGGCACTGCCCATAATGGTTTATTATTTAATTAAGTATTTTCAAACACTTAATTTCAATTTATAATATAATAAATGCAAGTTGATATAAGTAAATAAATAAAAACTCTAATAACTCAGTAATTTTTAAAAATTGTACTAATTTTTTATAACTCAGTAATTTTTAAGAAACCAAAGTTTGATAATTGCTGAGTAAGACAAATGAGAAAACCCCAAAAAGATAATGACCAAGTAAAGTTAATCAAAAATAAGTATAGGCAACCTCAAGAAAATCTGAGTACAGAAGGCAAACTGGATCACCAGTTGGAGCCTAAACTGCCCATTGACATTTCTGGAGGAAAGCATGAACATGTACTAGAGAAGGAAAAAATGATTTATCCAAAAAATTTTAAAGGAATACAACATGTGATTGTACACAAAACTTTAAAAGTGCAAAACATTGGACGAGCTAAAGTTTTAAAAAGCAACAAACATGGGTTAAAAAATGTGTCATGACACAATGAAGCACAAAATATTCACTAGTATTACTAAAAATTCAGACCATATCAGTATAATATGATAAGGTAAAAAATGTTCCTCAAAACAAGCTCCTTTCTTGAGTGGTGCCTGTGGCTCAGTGAGTAGGGCGCCGGCCCCATATACCAAGGGTGGCTGGCAGGTTCAAACCCAGCCTGGCCGAACTGCAACAAAAAAATAGCTGGGCGTTGTGGCTGGTGAGCCATGAAGCCATGGCACTCTACCAAGGGCGAAAAAGTGAGACTCTCTCTAAAAAAAAAAAAAACCTCCTTTCTCTCCTCAGTTTCAACTGAGTGAAGTCCAGACTTAAACTGCTGAATTAGCTGTGCTCCCTGGAGGGAAAATGGACAGAAAGTTCCGGTTAGATGACACGGCTACGGACTTCTACAAACAACTGCAGCTGTACAATGCCCCCATCACCAACACCTCGCCAATACCCAATGGCCAGAGTTAGAGAAGAGCTCTTTTTGGTAACTCTTAGCCAACAAATAAAGTGTCAGAAAAGTAATATCACATTAACCAACTATAGTAATCATGTGCCTATGTAGGGCAGACATGAAGTCTTTTCTGGCTCCCGAGCTTTCTGGACGAGTTCTATCACCTCTTTAGTCTTCATTTCCTCATGTATGATAAAGAAATTAATCTAAATTAACTGCTTTCAAATTGAACTGTGATTCCTAGTAACAAATACATTTTATTTTCAAATCCTGAAACCACCTATATCTGAAACATAACTGGCCATTAGTCACCAACCTGTCATCTGAAAAGTACTGAACTGATGAATCCTTACATTTGCTTAATAAAAACAACAAAAATGTCGGGGAAGGAGGCTGGAAACGGTGGTTCACCCCTGTAATCCTAGCACTTGGGAGGCCGAGGCTGGTGGATTGCCTGCGCTCATGGTTCAAGACTAGCCTGAGCTACAGCTGGACCTCGTCTCTAAAAATAGTCAGGTGTGGACGCCTGTAGTCCAAGCTACTTGGGAGGCTGAGGCAAAAGAATTGCTTGAGCCCAAGAGTTTGAGGTTGCTGTGAGCTGTGATGCCACAGCACTCTACCCAGGGCGACAGCTTGAGACTCTGTCTCAAAAAATAAAAAATAAAAAAATATGTCAGGGAAGGGAGGAGGACTTTATAAAACTCTAATACTGCAATGTTTTTTTACCTTTTTAGCCACAGAGGTATCTTCGGTAGAGAGACAAATAGACATTCAAGCTTTAGTTTAACATTCAAACTATGGATACATTTTTTAGCTATGTAACACTGATGTTTTATCTATTGGCTTTCTGAATTCAGAAATTTAAGACTGCAGTTTGTGTTTAACTACTGAATGTCAAAAATCAGTTGCTTAGCTAATATTCGCAATTTTCAATTGCGATTTGGTATAGGTCTTTTGATTCCTTAACTGTTCTTCTGACTAAGAAAGCTACCATAAATTATAGGAAGTTAGTGTAAAACTATATGCCTTCAATGTTAAATGTCAGTGTCTAGTATTGTACTTTTGTAGGGATTGTATTTTCCTTAAAGTAAAATTCAAAAGTTGAAATTCAAACACACATGAATTTTAGCATGTGACAACTGCTGACACTTTTGACTAATAGCTAACATTATATTGTGTACTGTGGCAACAGGGGATTCCTTTAACTGATGCTAACTGATGAGTTTGGCTGTAGGACTCCCCACTGCCCTTGTTGAAGCTTTCTTAGAACAGTGTGAAGTTCAAGATCCTCCCCACTCTCCTCTCTTTCCTTCCTTCCCTGTCACAGGCTGTCAGCCCTGCACAGGGCCCAGAGGCACTCCTCTCCCGCTGCCGCTCTGCAACTTTACCCTTCACAGGCAATTTCCCCAATAAACCTCTCGTACATACCATCCCCTCTTGGCATCTGCTTCTGGAGAAATGTGGACAAAGTGCTAACCTCTATGCCTGCATTATTTCATTTAATCATCACAAAAACCCTATAAATACATTATTCCCATTTTAGAAATAAGGAAACAGAGTAGGAAAGTAATTTTCCAACATCATACTACAAGTGACAAGTCTGTTTGACTTCACAATTAGAGCCACAGACCCTATTTTAAAACAATTTTATTTCTTATTTATTTATTTATTTTTTTTGCAGTTTTTGGTCGGGGCTGGGTTTGAACCCGCCACCTCTGGCATATGGGGCCGGCACCCTACTCCTTTGAGCCACTGATGCCACCCTAAAACAACTTTATTTTTTACAAAAAGGAGATAGACCCCTAATAAATCTTTCCTGATGTTTCTATGTATACTTCCACACATAATTTTTTAATCCTAGTAAATTCATGTTATTATCACCATTTTACAGGTGAAAAATTGTGGTTCAGAAAATTTAAGTAATTTAAGATCATAATTACATAAATTCATGAGTTAAGGCTCATCCCCAATTAATCAAAATGGCAATTATCTCTTTTCTAGCTACTATTTTATCCATTAAAACTTTTTATATGAGATATGTCTATAAAGATGCATTAAAGTTTGACTTGGCCTCTGTATGTGAACAAAGTTTGTATGTGACGTTGCTGTTCCCTTTTAGAAAGGAAATACTCAAATGGCTATTTCAACATCATTCCTAGACTCCAACGTGTGGCCAGTGTGTTAAGGTTGGAATGCCTGTCGGATGCCCAACAGCAGTAGAATGCACACCTAGGACTCATTTGGATGTTCTGCCTCACTACCAGGTGGAGTGTACTTATAGGCTGCCTTCTGATGCACTTAAAAGAGCCAGAGAAGGTAGAAAGCGTACATTTCAGGATGGGCTAGTCCACCTGTACATATTTGGGAGCTGAAGAGAGAAGAGAGAAACAAGGGTGTGTGTGTGTGTGTGGAGATCTCCAGCAGTGGAGATCTGGCTACATGTTCCTCATAGCCTTGCTTGATTCACCCTTTTTTCACTCCAGTGCTCCCTACAGGGACATGACTGCTAGCAATGTTGCCTAAGATTTAACTTACCTAACACACATACCTATATCCACAAAGATAGGAATGGGATCTAAGATGCTTATCTGAAGCCACTGAGAAGATGAAAAGCCAGTCTCTTATCTTTTGAAAGAATCACCAGAAACCAGTCGTACTGGGAGCCTCTGGAGAACAAAACACTGTGACTGGGTTACCTCATGGGTTGTGTGGATTGTGCTCTTTATAAAAGTACTCAAACAAGGCCGATGAAATCCAGTCCATACTCTGGTGGCCCACAGATGAAAGGATACCTTTCGCAATCTTTACAAAAGTAGCATTCATCATCCAAACAGTGTATGACCAACCAAAAGTTAAGGATCCTCAAGAAAGGAATGCCTTTTTCTAATACTCACAAGGTGCTGTATACACTAGCTTAAAGGGATGAGAGCGAAGCTAATGTCTCATTACATACCCGTTTTACCTTCTGAATTTTGCATCAAGTTTAACCTTTTGACTGTGAATAACACGTATAGGCATTCAAACAAGTTTCATTTGGTGAAAACCATACCTATGGTGTCCTTCATTTTACAAACAAGAACTTGACGACACACGTCACTGTTACATTACCTGACTTGAGTCTGAGCATCACACACTCTGTTGGCAATAATTTTCACAGTTGTGCCTGATAAAGTTCTGCTCAAATAGTGGATTCTTGTGGGAGTATATATAAATATGGAGTATGTATATATAAATAGAGAGTCATCAAGTTCAGAAGACTCGATCATTGTTGGAGAATTTGCACATAGAGGTAGCTTTAAAAATACTTCTCACAAAAAAAAACAAACTAGAGAGTACCTCAGAATCTGATTTGGAAAACAAAACTGTGGAACGTATTTCAAATTTAAATTTTAAATGATATGAAATGAGCTTTATCATTTCCTATTAAATTTTTTGGTTTGCACATTATTTTTTTATAAATATAAAAATACTGAAACTAAACCCAACTTGGGTGAATTATTTTGATTAGTAAGAAAGCAAAGAGTGCCCAGTAGTGTGCCATGCAACCTGATGGTGGTTGTGATCACTACATGCCTCAGTTGGTTTGTTTCATTTCTGAGTATGCCACAGGCAAAGGGTTAAATAGAGGTGGAGAACAAATTAAAAATTTGATTAATGCAGCAATACGAATCATATGTATTATGGGTTTATGACCTATGGGTCACTAGTTTTCCTTCTACAATTTGTAAAAAGGAAATAGATACATTTCAAAATGTTTTACCATGAAAATGTTTATTTCCACATTATTTAACAGAGGGAAGTTGTTTAAAAGTTATATCCATAAAATTGAACAGTGTGCAGGCCTTCAAAATGATATAAGTATATTGACACAGAAAGATTAATGGTATATGAGATGGGAAAAAAGGTTACAAGACAGTATGTATATATCATTTTTATTTTAAAAACGCACATCTGGCCAGGCACAGTGTCTCACACCTGTAATCCTAGCACTCTGGGAGGCCGAGGCAGGTGAATTGCCTGAGCTCACAGGTTCAAGACCAGCCTGAGCTGGAGCGAGACCCATCTCTATAAATAGCTGGGAGTTGGGGCAGCTGCATAGAGTCCCAGGTACTTGGGAGGATGAGGCAAGAGAACAGCTTGAGCCCAAGAGTTTGAGGTTGCTATGAGATATGCCGCCACAGCACTCTACCGAGGGTGACAAACACTCTGTCTCAATAAATAAATAAATAAATAAATAAATAAATAAATGCACACATCTGTAATAATATAGAGAAAAATGATAAGAGGTTATTTCTGAGTGGCGATATTGTAGCAATTTTCATGGCAATTTGTATACTATAACATTTCTGTTAATAGGCATTTTTTGTCATAGCATAGAAAACAAACGCTAACTCCACCCTCCACTTTATCCTGGTTATACACACAAATCATTGCTTATTGTGAAAAGTGTAACATTTCTAACTTGCTCATGTAGTTATCTATAGCTATTCCTAAACTCAGCTTGGTACTTTAGCTTCATTATTGCGGTTCATCCATCCTACATTTTCTTAATGAATTAAACACTTTTCTCTTTTCAGACACCTTTGCATCTTTCAACAGAACACTCTTCTCTCGTCTCCCTGCCCAAATCCTCACCATCCCTAAGTCCCAAATTCAGTATACTTTCATTATGAGATCTTTCCTCATCGACCCTCCTGGAGGAAAAATTTCTTTTTCTCTACATTCCCATCGTATTTTTATGTCCAATGATATATGCAAAGTGTCCCTTATCTAATAACTATTTGCATATGTTAACGATAGCTCTCATGCTAGACTATAAGTGAGAAGGTCCTTCATCTTTGCCTAATTTATAAAGCGTTTTCATATCCACTAATATCCTCACAAGTTTTAGGGAAGAAAGAGAATATTTATTTAACGGCAACTATGTGGCAGGTAATGTGTTTGAGGCTTTATATATCGCCTCACTTAACCCTAACAGCAGTCCTGTGGGTCCATTTTACACACAAAACTATAAGCTCATGAAGGTTCAGTGACTTGCTGGTGTCATTGTTGGTAAAAAAAAAAAGAGCATGGCTGTTAATTTTTTTTTAAAGTCTCGTCTGTTCTTCTCATTACATAAACATGATTGTGTAGTCTCTTTACCTACCTGCCCTGGCAATGGAGGTCCATTTGCTGTCTCTGGTGAACGTATCTTGCTCTTACGCTGTAAACCTACCTTTCTCTTGCTCAATGAACTTTGTTCTTAAAAAAAATGGTTGTTCATCTATCTATGTGGAAGACCCAAACATACGTAAAAGCCACATCAAAGACATGAAAACTGAGGAAGGTTTTCTGGCACTGTATTCAGATGATATTTGGGAGTTACTCAAAGTCAGAAATTAGAGGTAGAAGGGACCTCATTGATCATCTAACCCAACCAATATGATCTAAAGAGAAAAAAATGTCCAATCACACCCATTTAGGAGATGAGCCAGGATTAAAGGTCAACTGGAGGCAATATAGCAAAGTGGTCAAGATTACGGTCTTTGGAGTCAGAGGTGTTCATTCAGATTATAGCTCTGGTATGTAAAGATCGTGACCTAGGACAACTCACAAAGCTTTTATTTGCCTGTCTTCTCATCCATAAAAGGAATATTAATACCCTATGGAATTATGAGGATGAATGTAATAGTGCATAGCAAAGAACAAGCACAGAATAAATATTAGTTATTTTCTTATCTCCTAGCAGTCCAGTTTTCTTTGCAGGATACATGGCTTTTTGTGAAAGAGTGTGAAGTGAACATTAAATTTTAGGATCAAGGTAAATAACAATAAACAAACATTCATTTATTTATGTGATAAGTCCTTCTTAAATAACACATCTATAAATACTCAGTAGATAACAATTCAAAAAGAAATCACTCAATAAATGTTTATTGAGCTTCTGCACAGTGTCAGATGCTGGGCTGGAGGTCATGAGCAAAACAGATATAATCTCAAACGACATAAACACTAAAAGCTGATAGAAAGCAAAATACACAAGATCTGCTTATGGGATATGCAATGCAAATATTTTTCACATAATTAAGTCAATGCAGCATAATCAAGTACACAGTAGTAGCTGAAGATAGCTGTACACATAATTTTGCCTTTTTATAAAATAGGATATTCTTTAGAATTAAGTACTATGCCAATTCTATCCGTGGTTTCAATTAGATTTTAGTAAGTTCCCTGACAATTGGGCTATTTGTTCTTTCTCTAAATAAAATAGGATATTGGAACGGGCAGGCTTAATTTAGTATATTCCCTGTGTGTGATAATTATCATCTAAGGGTTACATGAGTGAAACAGAACAGTTCTGCTAATAATTGATAAATAATAATTTCTTAAAAAGCATTACGAAGTTCAATTTTATGAATTTGTGTTCATTCAGTCATTCATTCTCTTTTTCCTAGACACACCCACACAAATATCTACATACACAGATGTGTGTGTGCTGCCTAAAGCTGTTAGCTGATACTCTGGACTTAACAGTCACCAATATACTGATGGTGTCCAGATCTTTTGTATATGTCCCAAGTACATGTCAGTGCACAGTACTGCTATTTGTTTGAACAACGATGATAAAACTGCCCAAGGATCAAGGCAGCAAAGAAACTGAATTATTCACATGCCAGAATTATCTTATGCAATGAATTCATTCCTTAAATCCTTTACCCTCAAGTTTTGCTATCCATTTGACTTCTAAACGTGACACACTATCTATCCAATTTTGCCTGAAAGTGAAAATAAATAATGGCATTATGTTTGTTTATGAGAGGAAGTACAGAACACAGTAGAGAGAGCCAAAATTTAGAGTCAGGTGGACTGGATTCAAATCTCAGTTGTGTATTTTAATTGTATAATCTGTAGGAAATCATAACCTCTGTGCATCTCTGAAAAAAATGTTTGTAAAATAGGGATAATAATGTTTTTGTGATTTTTTTATTAAGCAATTAAATAAGACAATACATGTAAAGTGCCTAGCATACAATAGCTACTCATGGTGTAAGTATTAGTGGTTGGCTACATTAATTTGAATTGTGAAATCACAAATCAAGAGCAATGATTGAAGAAAAATCACTGCCTACCTAAAAACTAGCTGATATGCAGAAACAATATGTAATCACTCTGAAATAATTTACAACACTTTCAACTGGAGAAATAGAGAAAAAACATAAGTTCAGTAAAATGGCAAAACTAGGATAAATGGGGAGATTAAAAATTGGTTGAATTATTAATTCACAAGGAGGTTTGATGATCAACGTACTATCCTAAATACGGCTGCATTGCTCTCAAAAGGCAACAAGGCACTTGCTTGCTGCCTTAAGGGCCTTGAATTGAACATACTGCATTTTCCCGTATGTAGTATACTCATAAAGTTCTAGGTACTATTGTATTTTTCTTTATGGAGTATACTCGTAAAGAAAAAAAGTTCTAGGTACTATTACATTTTTTATTTAAGGGTATATGCCATAAAGAAAAATGCAGACGGTGGGGACCAACGAAAAGCAGTTGATTTATTTCAAAACAGAACTGGCTGTTTTGAAATAAATCAACTGCTTTTATGGGTGGGAAAGGTGACTATTTAAAGATATGGTGGTGAATCAAACTGCTTACCTGAAGAAACTGCATTACTCAAGAACCAAGTCGCCAAGGTTTACTATATTGCATCCTTCAAATTTTCAAATGAATGACCATCTTTCCTCACTTTATCCCCTTTTTGGAAGCAATTTCTTTTTACAACTATTCTGGGTGCCACTTTCCAAAAATTCTCCTGAATCCTTCATTATGGAGGAAACCTGAGGCAGAGCGCGAGTATTCCATTCTGAAATACTCGCACACCTATTGACCTATTGCTTGTTTCCAAAAGATAAAACGTGCATCTAAAGCATACGCAGGAAATTATAAGCTTGGTCTCATATCACTAATTCATAGCAGCAAGGAAAACAAAGACCATTTTCCAGGTCTTTGAGACCGTTCGATTAATTCTCCATCAGGAACGACCCCCTCATCCCACTTCCCAAATGTGTAAAAGATGCCTTTCCAGCCGACTGCCTACTTCCCAGGTCCCGCAGTGCAGAGCAACGGAAACAGCACTCAGGGAAAGAACGGCAAAGTCGCTCTCGAGAATGGGGCTGAGCAGACCTCGCCCATGCGGCGGATTGAGGTCAGTCCTTGACCACTGGCAGGAAGACTCGGCACCCAGCCAGTCAACGGCACACAGTGTCTCAGGCCTCATCCAGGGACATCTGGAGACCGGAGGTCGTCCGAGTTTCAAGCTGGAGCCAGCGGTGGCGAGGGGAGAAGACGGCTGGGACGCGGTATCCCAGGGGCCTTCCCCGGGCAAACGGAGGGTCCAGCGCCGCGGGGCCGGATGGACCCCTGGTGCCCTCGCCTGCTCCTCGACCCGGCCGAGATGCTCCCCGAACCCCGAAAGGTCGGAAAGAGCCGCAAGAGACAACCCAGCAGAAGCACTCACCAGTCTTACACCTGTGGCGCCGCTCTGGTAGAAGCCGGACCCATCCGCCAGAGTCCGGCCCGGCGTCACCGAGACCACCCTGGCGACGGCTCCGGAGCGTCACTGACAACCACCCGGAAACAGTACGATTACTTCCGGGGCGGCCTAGCGCGCGGCGGGAAATTATTACCCGGAGCCCGGATTAGTGAGGCAGCGAGCGCTGCCGCGGCGGTCGCCGTCTCTGCCGCCGCTGCTACCCGACGGGACAGCCCGGACACTCCGGCCGGGAAGGTAAAAGGGCTCAGCGCGGAAGACGCAGTGTACATTCCCCCTGACTGTGGGAACGTCTCTTCCCCCGCCGTGCCCCCGAAGTTTCTGCCGTCCCCGCTGACAGGCTGGGCAGGGGCGGGCGAGCGGCGACCGTGCCGGGCTCTGGCACCTTCCGCGGCACCTTCCGCGGTTGGTCCTCACGGTCTGTCGCCGGCTCGCTCCCCGCCGTCGGGCGCCGCCCGGCAGCTCCGGCCCCGCCTGCAGCGCGCTAGGCCACCGCGTCCCTGTTTCCATAGAACCGGCTGGGACGCCGCCCTGTCGAGAGCCCTGGCTGCGGTCCATGCCGGAGAGTCAGCGCAGGAGCGGGGACCGGCAGGCCCGCCTGCCCGTGACGAGGGACACTGTGTCGTCTCTTCTCGCGGGTGGGATTTGGTAACTTTCCCGAACCTCGAGGTCTCTGTGGCCACCGAAGGCCTTTGAACACACGCGTTTCCCCCAAGGGAAGGGTCTGAACATGGGGATTATGGCTCAGCCACCTTCTAAACTGGCAACAAAACTTGAGTGGTTATCCTGAGATTTTTTTTCCACTTTCAAAGCCTCTAAATATTGACAAAAATTGATCTGCTTTGGCTACTTCATTATCACTATCTGACTTAGGAGTTATATGGAGCTTGATTTTGAAGGCGTCAAGCTCTGTTTGGACGAATGACCTATACAAAAAGCAAAATCAAAAATTTTCCTTTAGACGTTGGTCATGAACATTTCAACTTAATTTACAGACATGTGACAGGCAAATGTGCCTTGTGACTTTGTGGTTTATAGTATTCCTTGTGCCTCAATCCTAGAAATAAATACTGTGGATATGCCAGACATTCCCATTATTGGAAAGTTTGATTAAGTGTCGGAGGTGTTCAGTACATAAGTAGGTAGTTTCAGGTGGATTTATATAGGGAAGAAATTGGATTATTTTTAAGTTAATTCAAAGAATGTTAAAGGAACTAGGATGTTAAAATACATCAGTGTTTAAAGAATATTGTAAAGACAATCTTCAATAATACAAACAAACCCCTATTAGGTCTGTTTTCTAAATCCAGATTTTCTCATGCCTTATTAAATGAAGTTCGAATATTATCCTTTAACACTTTCTTGCTCCCCCCAAAGCAGAAAGCATAGACTATGTGAAGGAGTTTGAAATGTGGTTATTTTTCATAATCAAAATTCAGAACTTGTTAAGATTTCGTAGTAGACAAGCCCAGTTTCCACTGATGTGCAAAACATTGGTTTTTAGGAAACCTATAGTATAGTTTTTTAATTAGACATTTTCCTTGTTATGTATCTTGATTATATTACTCTAAAGTTTTACACTATTGAAATAAAACTCTGAAAAAATAAAACCAATGATGTAGACTTTGAATAATAAAACCTAAACAAACTGAAGAATCCTCTTCCTCAGAAATACAACTACGTTGAAATATTACCTCTTACTCTTGTAATTTGAGTCTCTCATAGGGAATATATGTTGTAAAAATATGCTATGTACAAAGTCTAACCTTGTAAGGACATGTCACTGCTTTTAGTAGAATAACCCTGGAACTTTAAGGTCCCTTAATTTATACTTTCTATCAAAATTATTTTGAAATTAAAAATACACTTATGTTATTTTTGATGAGGAAGAAAACTTACACGAATTACTTTAATGATTCATTGGTACCAAATTCATTTTTGAGAGGAAAATTTTGTTTTTCATAAGAAAAAAGATGGTACTCTTTACAGTGTTCCTAGAAAAGCTATGGAATTTGAGATATTCAGGTTATTTTTTGAAGATAATTTATAATTATTTTTAAATCTCTTAAGTAATATTGCTGATCTGAATGTCTTCCCACCCTTGTACTGTGTGCTATCATAGATTGATGCCTTTTCATATAATGTATCTTTCTGTTGTAGTAGCTGAAAATAGATTGTTTTGTAAAATTATAATGTGGTTAAAAGCATTAGACTAAATTCTGAAAGTCTGGTTGGTACTGTAGAAAGGCATGTAATTTTTGCAGAAACAGACATACCTTTGAATCTGGTTTCACCACTGTTGTGTACAGTTGAGCTA
Source organism: Perodicticus potto (assembly GCA_963574655.1). Lineage (NCBI taxonomy): Eukaryota > Metazoa > Chordata > Mammalia > Primates > Lorisidae > Perodicticus > Perodicticus potto. The sequence goes on from CAUYRH010062390.1 coordinate 23,407, forward strand.
GTTTCTTAATCTCTCAGATTGCCCAGTGTCCTCATCTATAAAAGGATAAACAGCCCTTACTTGTGAAGATGGAAATGAGCTAATATATGAAGTGTATAGACCACAGTAGGCTCTCAACAAGAATTAAATCCTGCTTGTTCAGCCGTAAAGTTATACTCTAAAATCACTAGGATACCAAGGCAGGTTTGAGTATTCATCCCCATGGCTAACCAGTATCCTCTGTCCATCCATTCTTTTCCTCCTGAACCTTGTCTTGTCCAGCTTGCTTTTAAGACACCCCTTTATCCCCAAATAACATGTCTTGTCCAGACTGCGCCTTGTAAAGTATTGGATAGATTGGACATCTCCATGTGCCCCCTCGGCCTCTCGTTCCTTTCTCAGCACAGGCACTTTACTGGCTCATTCTCCATTTCTTCCCTCTACTGCTTAATGTACCATCAAAAAGACTGACTAATGACTGCTACTTGCTCAAGTAATGCCATGGAAGTAAGAACATCTCTCAAATCTCAAAGGACAGGAGACCTCTGTCAAATAATTAATGCATGTATTTATATATGTAATATCTTTGTAGGGTAGGACAAGAAATAAACATTGTCTTTTAAAAAAGAAAATTCCAAAGTCTAGCTGAATAAAATTAATAGGGCCTAATTTGGCTCCTACGCCTAAGGGAACCAGAATTTCTAAACTCTACTTGAAGTTACAGTGTTCATAGCCAAACAGTATTTTGTGCACACAGTGTAAGTGCAGTGCTGTGTGTGTACCTTTTGCAGTATTTGAAACAGAGGTCTAACACTTAGACCCTTTTCAGTTTTAGCACTTGTTTACTTTCACAGTTAAATGTTTAAGATAAGAGAAATCATGAATATCTTTCAAATTCTTTAAAGCAACTGTTATTTGCATTCCATGCTTGGTATATGCTCTTCGGAGGAGAGGAGTTTAAAATAATTTTTCTTAGTTTACTGTAGAAGTAGGTTTATAATAAAAATAGTTGACTAAAATAATGAAAATTGAGAAACCCCTAATTTTCATCATGTGCCCTTAAAACCAGGATACCAAGGGGCATGGAAAAATGATGAAGAGGTCATGCAGGGTCAGTCATGCCTGTAATCCTGGCACCACAGAGGCAGGAGGATCAGAGGATGGGTTGAAGCCAGAAATTCAAGAACTGACTGAGCAACAGAACAAGATCCCGACTCCATCAAAAATTTAAAGATTAGTTGGTGCAATGGTGCATGCTTATTGTCCCAGCTGCTTGGAAGGCCAAGGCAAGAGGATCACTGGAGCCCAGGAGTTTGAGGCTTCAGTGAGCTGTGATCAGGCCACTCCATTCCAGTCTGGGAGACAGAACATGACCTTAACTCTTTAAAAAAAACAAACAAAAAAAAAAAACTGACAGATTTTACATGAAAACTGAGGTACACAACTATTAATATATAAATTTTGTTGTATAAAAATATCCTCACACACATATAAAACCTGAAAGTCAGCCCTTCCAAATGTTAATAGTGATATTACAGGCTGAAGGCATTAAGAGATGATTTTAATCTTTTTATATACTACATACTTTGTAGTATATTTCAAATTTTGTATAATAAGCTTGTATTAATTAAGAGACAAATACCCATAAAACTTGTTTGGGAGGGAAATTTTAGTTTTTAAAGATAAATATATAAGTTAAACTTTTTGAGTAAGTTTTTTATTTATCGTAGTTAATAATAACGTACATTTTATTTATAAGGTATTCTGTATTCTCAAAGTTCTTTTACGTATGGAGTGGGTTATAAGAGAATTTATGATGCAGAGTAGAAAAAGTTTATCCCTATTTCCTACAAAAACCTCTTTAAACATCTCTGCCTTTATTTTTTACAGTACTTTCCTCTTTCTCCAAAGGGTTGTGCCCTGTTCTTTCATCTTGCCTCCCAAACCAGATCTTTGTGTTCATATCTGTATTCCTGCCTCTGCTTTTCTGAGTTCTGTTTTCTACATACTCCAGCTGTGCTGTCATATTCTTCAAACATGTTCCAGCTATGTGTTAACATTGTAAAGAGTTCTAAGGACCTAAAAAGCTAGTTTATAATAAAATGTTCTCAATTAAGATGATGAGTAATATAGGGTTATTTGCATTTCTGACTGGCACCAACTGCAAAGGAATTTCAGGCATCAGGGATAGGCCCATGTGGGCGATATTTTGGGAAAGTCCATACCACAGAAACAGTTGCTTGCTGTTTGTTTATTCATAAGGGCCAGCTCTTTTCACACTCATTTTCTTTTTAGTTGTATTATATGGTTTAAGGTAAGTAACTAAGTTTTTTAATGAGTGCAAAACTTTTTAAAATATTACTAATAAAGAACATTTCTTGTAACCAAAAAGTAGTATTTTTAATTATTTGACAGTAAAAAGAAAACATTTAACTGTCAAAATTAATGCTATTTTGCTTTTTTTCTCTTTTTTTTGTGTGTTAGGGTAGAATCTTTATGGGAATGACTCAAGAAACACCCCTCATAAGTTCTAGAAATAACTAAAATTTTTCTAGAAATACTACTGGAACAATTATGGTGTATTTGCATTCTTTCTTGTGCTGGAAGACTTCTTGAAGTCAGTTCTTTATCTTTCATACCCCAAAACATACCACCTACATAAAAGTTGAGCACACTTTCAGGGATTTTTAATTGTCTGGGTGATTGTTATATATTAAACCAAGTTTTATAGTGCTCTCTTTGGGTTCATTGGCTATTTGGCTATTGTTTATTGTTTTTTTAACCCTGGCTGGGGTGGGGAACCTGTGGCCTTAGGGCAATATGTGTCTTCTGGATCCTAGAGTGCAGCCTTTTGACTAAGTCAAAATTTTATGGAACAAATAAAGGGATTTGTTCTGTGAAGTTTGGATTTGGTTGAGGGGCCACACTTGAGGATCTGGGGGGCCGTGTTTGAGGCTGCAGATAGCTCACCCCATTCTAGGCCATTAGTTTATTGCTAAATGTAAACTCTGTGGCTTTAAATAGATAATTTTATTTTGTAAAGCTATTACTAGATTAAGTTAATGGAATTTGTTCTCAAAATTTGTTATTTTGTGCTATCACTGGGATTCATGATTTTGTTAGAGTTTTTCTAATAGCCTAATTTTTTTGATAAACCTGTGAATAAGTGTCCTGTGTTCTGTTTTGTTTTTAAACAAATTCATATTTCCATCATGTTTGAATCAGGATATCCTGTTATTTCACCTGTGTTTCTTTCTTCTCTTTCCTCGTCATATTTAGTTTTAGCTTCATACATAGAACATTTTCAAAGGAAAAAAATTACCTTAAAAAGACTTTCCTGATTTCTGCTGTTGTGCACTTGGGCTCTTGATTTGACAGAAAATGTTAAGTATACAACGGGGATTATTTCCATCAAATTTGTTTCATTAGATAGTATGTTTAAGACGAAAACTTTGCTTTACAAATTGACTCCAGTATGTCCAAATAATTTAATAGTTTTTACATGAAACCAAGGTATGTTAAAATATCACCTTGTTAATAAATATTCATACTGAAAAATAACTATTATTCTTAAAAGGAACAATTTTTAGGAAGCAGAATAATAAAGTTTAAAATATAAGCTTTAAATAAGCTTTTTGGGTTACAGCATTTCAGCAGTTTTATTTTTTCATTACTTTCTACATATTCTGATTATTTAACATTGGTTTTTATACATTAGTATTTTAGAATAGCCAGATAGACAAGATTTAAGAGATTTTAAAACCACTCATACTTCCTATCTTTGGCAGCATATTTTGAAATGGCCCACTAAATAGCTTTTGAAATTCTTAAGTCCATAAAATAAAATGCAAGTAGTAGGAAAAGTTTTTATGTCTAAAACTCTTATATTCCTCTATTAACAGTGGCTTTTAAGAACTATAAAAATTATTGTTTGTATACCAAAAGATGATATTCAGGTATATTGAATTTTATTACTTTCTGAAGGAAATTTGCTTAAAGGATTTTTAAAAGTGCTTTCCTACAAAAAATGAAAGCAGCATTTCTCCCTAGTTAAGATCATATACTTTATAATCTGCCTGTGACTTTATTTTCTGTGTTTATATGTATTCTTCATCAGACTAAATCATTACATGTGACTTTGTGTGTTTATATGTATGCTTAATTAGACTATTGTTATTTTTAACAACAGAGCATATTCTTTGTAAAGTTTTTATTTTATATATATTTATATATATAGCCAGTCTGTATTAATGTGTATTAACACTCAAGAACTACTTGCATGTTATTTAACCCACATAAATGTATAGTTTTTAAAAACTATATGGCAAATAGTTCCTTAATGCAAGAAACTATTTCCATTTTATTGATTGATGGTAGTATTTTACATGTATGATTGATTTTTCATAACAGACCAATCTCTACTATGTGCACTTTATAATTTTATACTGACCAGATCAAATTATTTTTTTTTTTTTTTTTTTTTTTGAGACAGAGCCTCAAGCTGTCCCCCTGGATAGAGTACTGTGGCATCACAGCTCACAGCAACCTCCAATTCTTGGGCTCAAGCGAGTCTCTTGCCTCTGCCTCCCAAGTAGCTGAGACTACAGGCGCCCGCCACAACGCCCGGCCATTTTTTGGTTGCAGCCGTCATTGTTGTTGGCGGGCCCAGGCTGGATTCAAACCCGCCAGCTCAGGTGTACGTGGCTGGCGCCTTAGTCCGTTGAGCCACAGGGGCCGAGCCAGAGACCAAATTCTTGTGACATTTTTTTCAAAGCATTTGTTTCATTGAATAGCCTTGTCTTTAAAGATACTTTCCTAATGCTCTATATCTGACTTTTAGGGTTTTAGAGGATTAATATATTATACCCCTTTGCCTCTGTTGGAGTCATTTGACAAATAGGAAAATCAGACAGATAGAGGTCAAAACATCATCTTTTTTACTGAATAAAAATTGGTTGAAGGAGGTTGCTTTGTGCACCTGGAGAGTGCTTCTTAGTATATCACCTCTGAGTGGACTTATTCACACAGGCATTGCATGATTACTACTGGCAGCCCCTTAGCATGTGTCAGAAAGCATTAATACGAACCTTATTTGCAAATGTGCAGATAGAATGAATAAAGCATGTCTATTTGGTTCTCTCAAGGAGCTTCTCCTCCTAAAGGGAGGATTGATGGAGGGATAGAGAAATAGAGAAATTAGGAGTACCGCTACCCTAAAATTGTTTATAGTAAGACTGTCTTTCAATTTTTATTCAAAGTGAATCTCTACCTTTTAATTATGTGTATATATATTTATTATATCTTTTTTTGTCTTTGAAAATAGAATTTCTTTTTTTTTTTTCAGTTTCTGGTCAGAGCCAGGTTTGAACCCACTACCTCCTGTATATGGGGCCAGCGCCCTACTCCTTGAGCCACTGCTGCCACCCTGAAAATGGAATTTCTATAAAGAACATTTTTTCACTTCATAAGTGATGTGCCCAAACAGTTAATAGTTTTTGAAGTTTACTTTATGTGTTGAAAGAAACTATTGCTTCTTTGATTGTTGAAAATGGCCACTATTGTTGCTTTGCCTGCAGCATTAGTTAAATATTAATCCACAGCTACAGAGACAAAATTGTTAGAGAAATGAAAAATTGCCCTGATTTCTGTAGTCCCTGCTTCCCTCATCTGTAAAGGAGGAGATTTTTCTCTTAAGATGTTATCCCATTCTAATTAGAAATACCAGCCTGATCAAGAGTGAGACCCTGTCTCTACTAAAAATAGAAAAAAGTAGCCGGGCGTTGTGGTGGGCACCGATAGTCCCAGATACTCAGGAGGCTGAGGCAAGAGGGTTGCTTCAGCCCAGGAGTTTGAGGTTGCTCTGAGCCATGATGTCAGGGAACAGTGTGAGACTCTGTCACCAAAAAAAAAAAAAAAAAGAAAGAAAGAAAAAAACAGATAGGAAGAAATTATGTGACTTATGTACCTTCTAAGCACGAAGTACTTTGTGAACTACATTTTAAGTATGGATTAAGGTCTCTGTGAAAATAAACTCTTAGATAAAAACTGAATTTCAAGGCCAGGCATGCTGGCTCACGCCTGTAATCCTCCTAGCACTTGAGAGGCCAAGGCTGGTGGATTGCTTGAACTCAGGAGTTCGAGACAAGCTTGAGCAAGAGCAAGACCCCGTTTCTAAAAAATAGCCAGTCATAGTGGCTGGAGGCTGTAGTTCCAGCTACTTGGGAGGCTGAGGCAAGAGAGTCACTTAAGCCCAGGAGTTCGAGGTCACTGTGAGCTGTGACTCCACAGCACTCTACCAAGGGCGACAAAGTGAAACTCTGTCTCAAAAAACAGAACAAAACAAAACTGATTTTCAGTGTACCTTGTAAGTGATGAAATTAATACATTTATAATGCAAAGTTAAGAAAGGTAGATTGGGAGTAGGATAATTATGTTTACCTACTGTACTAAATTATTATATATAAATGCTGTGGGATCATGAGTTCTGTTAGTTTCTCCTGTGACTTACACATGTTCTTTAGTATCTTTCCACAGACCCTTTAAAAATCGATATAAAATCTGATTGTTTCATTGTCTACAAGTGTGCCTGTTTGAAAAGCCCTTAACAACAGTACTTTTAAAATGAAGCTACTGTTACTACTTTAATATTTATATTAGTTTTTAACCTTTCCTAAGGAATTATACTTATTCATCAGTGTTATTTAGTGGCAAGTAATGTACTAATGTAGACTTTTCAATGTTCAACCCTGCCCCAAAAAAAAAACTCACTTTATTTAAGATCACATTTTGAGGTGATAATTTTTAAAATTAGTTTATATTGTATGTACGTATTTTTAACATTGGTGTTTACCATTAAACCTTTCATGTTTTATGGTTTTAGTTTGTATTTTAGCACTTATACTTAAGAAAAACAGTAAAGTCCACTCTGTAAATAATATCTTTAACATAAGTTGTCTTCTGTATGTGTATTTATGTTAGATGGAACATGGTGCCCCAAAGCATATCATCCAAATGACAGGATTTAAGATGGAAGAAAAAGAAGCTCTAGGCAAATTGCTTTTAAAACTAGATTGCACTTTTATTAAGAGTGAGGTGAGTACAGAAACAAAGTTACCAAAATGTTCAAGATACAATTAAAAAATAATCAGATCTTAAAAATACTGGCATAAGAGTGATGAAATCCCCCTTTAATATTACATAAATAAAAATGATGTGTTATAAAGGAAATCTTACTTTAGTAATATTTCTTCATATGGATATTTCTCAACAGAAATACAAAAATTGTACACATCTTATAGCTGAACGCCTATGTAAGAGTGAAAAATTTCTAGCGGCTTGTGCAGCAGGTAAGTTAACTGCCTTCCCTTCACCCTTGAATAAAAGCTTCATATTAAAGAAAAATTATCTTAATTGTTAGAAGGATAGCATGTTTATCATGTCAAATATGTTTCTATGATTTTCTTTGAAAATGTTTGATATATGTTTTGGTTTATTACTCTTCTGAGTAAAATTTGGTAGCACATGAAAAATGTATTAAACAGGTGAAACTACTTCACCAAAGACATTTTTTATAAGTGCTTTACTTTAAAAAAAATGATTTAGCAAAAAGATAGGCACAAAATATCAAAACCTTCAACTTTTGTTGAAGCCTCAGCTGTTCTCAGTCAAGTTTCTTTTCTTTGATCACTGGAAATAGTGTTTTTGTTCTTTTTCTGCTGCTTCCCTTTCTATTCATGCTATGAAGCAATAGTGGTCCTATTTTATTGTACAAAGAGATTAAATTCTGTAAACGTAAATTAGGACTTACTCTTTGCTCTCACTTTGTCATCATTGATACACCTTTTATAATTATGATTTGTCTGACCTATCATTTGTCTGCTGATTGCAAATAAACCACAAAAGCGTATGTACCTCAGGTCATTTTAGTTGTTTAACTTACCAAAAACACACTTTATTAACTCTGCAAATGAAAACATACATTGTTTCTGTTCTTTAAAAGGTCATTGTTGCCTAGGCAAAGAAACTGTTAATAAAAGCCCTGAAAAATTTTCTAACTCAATAAATTTGTTTCACGAAGCATAATAGTGTTAAGAACATTATTGGGAAAGTTTGTAGCATAGGAGGGAGAATATAAAGCAAACCTAAAATAGTGAATAATGACAGTAAAATAATTAAAGTAATAACCACATTTTATTTTGGACTTCGACATCTTACATTTATGTTTTATTTAGTAACATTTGGCATTATATGTCATGGAAAAGGTTACATACAATGTTCAGTGATGTAGGCTTCTCACTATCAAAGAACATAGTTTGAACATAATTTTGGCAGTGTACCTTCTGAGTCCCATATTGAAAAAGGTTGACTTTTATTTGATAATTGATCTTTGTGGCTTATTTGTTATCAGAAACAATGTTCTTTTTTGACTGAAACTCATTTGCTTTCTAGGAAAGTGGGTATTAACTAAGGACTACATAATTCATAGTGCCAAAAGTGGCAGATGGCTTGATGAAACAACTTATGAATGGGGATATAAAATTGAAAAAGATTCCCATTATTCACCTCAAATGCAATCTGCACCCAAAAGATGGCGTGAAGAACTGAAACGCACTGGTGCTCCAGGAGCTTTCCATAGATGGAAAGTTATCCTACTTGTTAGAGCTGACAAACGAAGTGATTCTCTTGTAAGGTATGATGTGATCATCTAAAAGCTAAAGCAATGAATGATAAAACAAGTTTGGTTTGTATGCATACTTTTTTTTATGTTTCTTTGCAAGTATTTAGTCCAAATAACCTGTGGTAATTTACTCCATGATCTCCTAGGTAAACCCTACTACTAATTTAAGTGTGTGTGTCTCTAACATAATCTATTTTATGATACTGCTTTAGATTATTCTGGATATCTCTATTTTGCTTTCCACTTTTGGCCAACTCAGGCAAAATTTAAAAAAAAAAAAAGACATTAATTGGGAGATTTTATTTTTTAGTTTGAAATCATTTTTAGATTTTTGCTAGTAATTACATTATCACGAAGGTTTTCTTCGAGATTTATATAGTGTTCTCTTCGTGGTTCATACTGTTTCCATCATAATCTCATATTCTTCATATATTTTTTAAAGCCTTCTCGTGGGGTAAACTGCATTCTGAGATTGTCATTCCTTTTATTTAGGGGGCAGCTTTTGTCTCCTTTAAATATAATTCGTAGATAACCATATTAAGTGTGTATGTTGATGAGTCATCATATAATGTTCCCTTGTGTCCTTGAATGTTTAATTCTGTACTACCAATACCAGGCAACCCCTGGATCGCCTTTTTATTAGTGTAGGGTAGACGTGTCATTCTTTAGAGTTTCATATGAGTAGGATCATACTCACGTGGGTTCACTTGCCTATCATGGTATTTTTGAGATTCATTGCTACATGTGTCAGCATTTTTCATTCCTTTTTCTTTCTGAGTAGTATTTCACTCTATGGATGTATCACAGTCTTAGTTTATGCATGTATTCGTGGACATTTGGGCTGATTTTTGTCTTTGCTGATGTTACTTAAACTACAATGAATATTTCAGCCAAAATATTTATATAGACATGTTTATATTTCTCTTGGGAAATATCTAGGAATGAAATTGCTTGCTCAGATAGCAGTTGTGTTTTTAACATTACGTGAAAATGCCAAACTGTTTTTCAAAGTAGTACCCTTTTACAGTCCAGTAGCAGTATAAGATAGTTAGAGGCTCTGCAGTTTTTTGACATTTTTGTTGAAAGTGAATGGACCAGATATGTGTGGTCTGTTTGTAGACTTCCTATATGGTTCCAGTTATCTATATGTCTTCCTGTACAAACACCACACTGTTTTGATTGCTGTATTTTTATATTGAGTCTTGAAATCAGGTAGTATGAGTCCTTGAACTTAGTCTTTTTCAAAATTGATTCAGTGATTTTGGGTGCTTTGTATTTTAATACATAATACATTTTAGAATAAGTTTGTTAATTTTTATAAAAATGCAAGGTGGTATTTTGATTGGGATTATATTTTATCTAGAGGTCAATTAGGGAGAATTGATACTTTAATTATATTGAATCCTATCCGTGGACTCTACCTCTCTGATTTTTGTCCCTAATGTTTAATAGTTTTCATTATATAAATCTTGCACATATTTTGTTGAACTTATTTCTACATACTTGGTATATTGGGATACTATTATAAATGGATTATTCTGAAAATTTTAATCTGCATCTGTTGAAATAGGCGGCTTTTCTCCTTTATTCAGATGATACGATGAATTATATTGATTGATTCTTAAATGTTAGACTTTTATTCTTGAGATAAACTGAACATCATAGTATATTGTTCATTTTAAACATATTGCTAATTCTGTTTGCAAATATGATATCAATAATTTTTGTATTCTTTACCTGATAAATGGTATCTGTGAAAATATACAAAGCTTAATGTTGTTTTTAATGGTAAAAGACCTTTTCTCCCATGATTGGGAACAAGACAAGGATGCTATATCTGACCATTTCTATTTAGCATTTTACTAACCAGTACAAAAAGCCAAAATAAAGGGAAGAAAAGCCATAAAATTAGGAAGAAAGAAATAAAAATAATTATCTTTCATTCTAAAATACATAGCTGTATACTAACAAATTTTCAAAAAACGATATTGGAAATAAATAATTAATTCAACAAGATCCCAAGATAGGAGATCACTGTGTAAAATTTAATTGCACAATATGAATATGAATTGTAAAATTTAAATATTCACAAAGAACAGTTGGAAATTGAAATTTAAATCTTCATTTTGATTTCATTAATTTTCTCTCTTGTTTGTCTACTTGTTATTTCACTGATTTCTGCAGTTGGTTTAATTATTTCCTTTCTTCCTACTTTCTGCCTTGCCTACTTATCTTGGGGTTAATTTCTTTTGTTTTGAGCTCCTTAAGCTTAGATTATTGATTTATTTTAGACTTCTTTTCTATTAATTGCCACAAAGTACTGCTTTATTTACATCCCACAAATTCAGATTGTGTTTTCTTTCTGTTCTGTTCAAAATAGTATTAAATTTCCCTTTTAATTTTTTTCTCTGTTCCATTGGTTATTTACAAGTTTATTCTTAATACCCAGATTTTTTAGGGCTTTCAGATATCATTTTGCTGTTGATTTCTAGTTTACTTATGTTGTGTTCAGAGAACAAATGTTGTGTCATTTCCATCCTTTTCAGTTTGTTAAGGTTGATTTATGACCTTGAATATAATCTTGAGTGGATGTTCCATGTATACTTGAAAATAATGTATATTCTAGTGTTAGATTGAGTATTCATGTCAATTAAATTAAGTTGTTTGATGATATTCACTGTTCTGTATCTTTTCTGATTTTCTCTATATTTTTCAACCAATTACTGATACAATTACTAATTACAATTACTCATTTTTGATTTTCTACCCGTAATTGTCACTTGTAATTATTCCTTTTAGTTGTGTCAAGTTTTGCTTTATTTACTTGAAGACCTGTTTTAGTTGCATATGTAGTTTTAATGGCCCTTATTTTATTTATTTGTATTTTGCATTACCTCAAATACTTATCATTTATTCTTCTGGTACACCTGAAACATTTTGCTCTTTGACCAGCATCTCCGTTCTCCCACACTTTCCAGCCACTAGTGACCACTATTCTGCTCTCTGTTTCTATGGGATAATCACACATTGATGATCTTTCTGTGCTTGGATTATTTCACTTAAGATCAATGTCATCCAGGTTCATCGAGGGTGTCATAAATGACACAGTTTCCCTCTTTTTAAAGAGTAACTAGTAGCTATCCCATTGAAAATGTATACCACATTTTCTTCTTTATATAGTCACCTGTCAGTGGACACTTAGATTAATATCATAACTGGGCTGTTGTGAATAATGCTGTGGTAAAAATAGGAGTGCAGATATCTCTTTAACATACTAATTTCAAATCTTTTGGCTGTACATCCAGAAGTGACATTGCTGGATTATATAGTAACTTTGTTTTTAGTTTTTTGAGGAGCCTTTATACTATTTTCCATAACGGTTGTGTAATGTTCCCAAAAGCAGTGGACTAGAGTACCCCTTTCTCCACATTCTTTCCCTTTTTTTGTTAATAGCCATTTTGATAGATGTGAGATTTAATTTTCATTTTCCTAATTATTAGTGATGTTGAGTGATATTTTTAAATTTATCTGTTGACCATTTGTACTTCTGTTTTGTACTTCAGTTTTGGCCGGGGCTGGGTTTGAACCCGCCACCTCCGGCATATGGGGCGCTTTACTCCTTTGAGCCACAGATGCCGCCCCCATTTGTATTTCTTAAGACATGTGTATTCTGGTCCTTTGCCCATTTTTAGAATTGTTTTTTCTGGCTCAGTGCCCATAGCACAATGGTTATGGCATTGGCCACGTACACCGACGCTGGCGGGTGCAAACCCAGCCCAGGCCAGCTAAACAACAATGACAACTACAAAAAGAAAAAATAGCCAGGTGTTATGGTGGGCGACTGTAGTCCCAGCCACTTGGGAGGCTGAAGCAAGAAAATTCTCTAAGCCCAAGAGTTTGAGGTTGCTGTGAACCGTGAAGCCACGGCACTCTACGGAGGGCGACAAAGTAAGACTGTCTCAAAAATAATAATAATAATAATTGTTTTTTCTATTTCTATGAAAAATGGCATCATAATTTGATAGAGAAGTCATTGTATGGATTGTGTTAGGTAATATGGACATTTAAACAATATTAATTCTTCCAATCCATAAATAGAGTATATCTTTTCATTTGTGTCATTTTCAATTTCTTTCATTAGCACTTTATGGTTTTCAATGTATAGGTCTTTCACCTTCTTGGTTAAATTTATTCCTAAGTATTTTTGTTGTAGCTATTATAAATAGAATTATTGTCTTGATTATTATTTTTTTTTTTTTTGGAAACTTTATTGTGTAGAAATTCTATTGGTTTTTACATACAGATTTGTATAACTTGTTTATTACATCTAACAGCTTTTTTGTGGAATCTTTAGGGTTTTCAATATATAAGATCATTTTTTCAGCAAGCCATAACGGTTTCTGTTCTTTCTTTCTAATTTGGATTAATTTCTTTCTTTTGTCTAAATTAGGTTGGCAGGGAGTTCCAGTATTATATTGAATAGAAGTAAGGAAAGTGGGCATCCTTCTCTTTTGCCTGATCTTAGAGGAAAGGCTTTTAACTTTTTACTGTTGAATGTAATGTTAGCTTTCAGCAATCCCTACACTAGTAGGTCATAGAAGGACTCCCTCTTCATGCTCTTCCATCTCTCTTACTACTCATTTGAAGGTCAAGGATATAGGCGGCATATTCTCAGTTCTACTAGATAAGCATTCTCCATTCTATATTGGTCCCTGGCCTCAGAGCTTTCTCAGCATTGTGTCTCAACTTCTCCTGTGGCAGTTTTTAAACTTTGCCTTGTATTTGTGGACAGGATATTGGACAAGAGCAAGTTTGCCAACGCTCCCCCAGTATTAGATCTGTGCTGGTACAAGATCCTGGGCCTAAATGGCATTTCTGCTGCTCCTTCAGAAGACATGGATTTTGTTTCTCTCTCTCATCCAGAAGCAATGAGTCTTTTCCTATGGTAGGAAGCAAGAGGTTTTCCTAAACCTTCCAGAGAATCACATAGGTTGTTTTATTTCCATCTGCACAAGGAAGCAGTGCAATTTTTCCTGGGCCTAAGGGTAAAAGATTTCTTATTCTTACCTAAATGACCAAAGGCTTTTGATTTATATGAGAAAAGGGTCCAGGGAAATGGGCCTGGTTTTTTGTCTTTTCCACCCACCCATCTATCTGTCTTACCAAGAGGGGCACCTTTTTCTTTTTTTAGATGGTAGCAGTATTCTCTTGAGATTTTCTGAAGCCTAAGCAGGATCAGAACTTCATGAAACATTGAAGATGTATGTGTTGGTATCTTCTGAGTCTAAATGTTAAATGCATTTCTTAATGTAGATAAAGGCTAAAAGTTTTTAATTTTTTATTTTTTTATTTCACATTAATGTGAGGGTTACTGACAACTATGGTTACAATGTGTGCATTTGTTAGAGTCCCTTTTGTAGTTGTACCTAGGAGGTGTGCCATATACCCTTACATTGTGCCCATTAAGTGATAGCACACCAGTCCTCTTCCCCACTCCCTCCTTCTTTGCTCCCCTTACCTCCAAATTGAATTGAATTCAGTTTTTCTCTTACACAGGTTTGTATTAGATCATCTGTTGGCTTTATATTAGTATAGAGTACCTTGTATACTTAACTTTCCCATTCTTGAGATACTTTACTAAGAAGAATGTATTTCAGCTTCGTCCAGGTTAATACAAAGGATGTAAAGTCAACCATCTATTTTTATGGGTGAATACCATTCCATAGTTAAACATATACCACAGTTTGTTAATCCATTTCTAGGTTGCTAGGTACTTAGCTTATTTCCATATGTTGGCAGTTGTAAATTGAACTGTGATAAATAATATAGTGCAAATGTCCTTATGATAAATTGATTTTTTTTCTTCTGGGTAGATGCCTAGTAATGGGATTGTGAGATCAAATGAGAATTCTTTGGGGATTCTTCATACTTCTTTCTAAAGAGGCTGTATTAGCTTGCAGTCCCACCAACCGTGTAAAAATATACCATTCTCTCCACATCTGCACTAAGATATGAAATGATAAAAATTCTGAAAGGAAGGCTGGGAAAAATTCTAAAAGGAAGTCTTGATGATATTGGACTGAGGAAAGATTTTATGAAGACTTCAGTGGCAATTCCAACAACAACAAAGATAAATGGAACTTAATTAAACTGAAAAGCTTCTGCACAGCTAAGGATACAACCATTATAGAAAAATAGATGACGTTCAGAATGGAAAAAGATACTTCCATGTTATGAATCTGACAAAAGGTTGATAACTAGAATCTACAGGGAACTCAATCAATGAAAAAAGAGCAAACAGTCCCATCTATCACTTGGCAAGAGACATGAATAGAATCTTCTCTGAAGAAGACAGACAAATAGCTAACAAACATATGAAAAAATACTCATCTTCCCTAATCATTAAGGCTAAAATTTTTAAAAGCTAACTTTTTACTGGAGGGTTGGCAACTGGTTTCATTTTTTGTGGTCCGGAATGATTTTCTTGAAGGTTTTTTGCCTTCAGGGTAGTTGTTTCCTTAAGACTTCCTTCATTGTTGTTTTGGCTTATTGATGTGACTTTTTCTTAGAGAATACTTTAATATTCTTGGTTTGTAAATGCCTTTCCTCTATCAATAATGGATAGGTAGAAAGAGTAGTATGATTTCTTAAATCTGCTCTGAACAGTTACAATTTAAGAAATTACTACAGTAATTATTCTCCATGATCTCCAATCGCTGAAAGGCATTGATTCCTTTCAGATAGTTCTGCGTCTAGGAAGTTACTGATTTAGATAATTGGACTGAATATGCTTAATTTTTCTAATACTTTCCATACCATTTACATTTTTATTTAGAGTTTTGGAGGCTGGAAAGGCAAATGTTATTTTACCAAAAAGTTCACCAAGTGGAATAACTCATGTGATTGCCAGTAATGCAAGAATCAAGGCTGAAAAAGACAACTTTAAGGCTCCATTTTATCCAATTCAGTACCTAGGGGACTTTCTGTTAGAGGTAAGTAAAGTAAACATTTTAAAGTGTTTGTTATATAAAATTCTGAATAGTATATATTAAAATTCTAGATTGTGAAAATAGCTGTGATTGGACATAATTTAAATGACACATTTTTCAAGGCAGTTGCTCTTTGTTACTTATTAAAGAATACTTACAGTTTTTAAAGAACCTTGCCTATTAGGTTTAAAATTTATCTTTTAAGTCTCTACTTGTTTTCAACTATTTTAGCAATATATGATACAAAATTTAAGCATTTTAATATTGGTAAAAATAACAGTGACTCATATTGTACCATATGAAAATTTTTCAATAATTTTCCCTTTGTAAAAGAGAGAGCTATTTATAGGTGTTTAGAAATACTTTTCTGTCCTATATTTCCCTACCTCCCTCTCCTAACTTGGTACAAATACCACTCCTCAAGTGATTTGTATGGAAAATAAACCCTAGAAGAAACCGTGGGAGACAGGCGAAGAATTTATAAGAAAAGTGCTCAAAGTAGAAGAGAAAGGTCTGTATATCCAAAAACAATCTTGAACTGAGAAAAATCAATTCCTTCAATGTTTTGCATCTTGATAGATAATCATATGTCAGAGACCTGAGAATCACCCTTGAAATCTTCTTTCCCTTCTTCCTCATATGTTGTCAATGATCAGGTCCTAATGATTTTATCTCAAATACTTCTTGAATCAAACATCATACTGAGTTTATTGTCTTTCCTCTGTTTTCCTGGAACAGACTTGTAATTACTCTTCTTATTACTAGGCCTTTTTAATTTCCTAGTGACTCATAACCTTTTTCTTCTCTGGTATATTATAGTTCATCCAGAAAGGGTATCCAAAATGCTTTCTCTAAAACAATACTTATCCTATTACTCTCCTGCTTAAGACCTTTCAGTGACTTCCCATTACTCTCAGGATAAACTCCTAAATTTCTAATACAGCTTACAAGTTCTCACGGGATCCTGTTACTGCTCCCTTTTCAGCTGTATCCTGCTTCCCTGCCTATGCTCACTGTGCTTCATCAAGATGGCCTTCTCTCAGGTTCTTAAACTAAAGATGCTACCTAATCTGTCTTCTCAAAAGATACTTTTTCTGCCTTAAAAGTTTTCGCCTTTAGTCCTTCACCCCCTGTGCTCATCTTCACCTTCTTGCTCATCTTTTGGGTCCCTGTTATACTGTTGCTCTTTGAGGAAGCCTCACTGACTTCCTGATTAGGTAAGGTTCATGTATAATGTGTGCTCATCAAATTATTTTTACCTCATAGAGTACTAAGTTAAATAATTGGCTGATTTCAAAAATTAATATCTATTTTCCCATCTAAATCAATGTTCCTTATCATCAGAGGTCATCCCTGTCTTTTCCATAGATACATTTCAATCACCTTGCATAGAGCCTGCACATGGATTCTCATTAAATGTTAGTTAGATTAATAGATTATTTATGAAAGACCTTTCAGTCTTCCAAAAATAGATGTAATTAGATAATTACCTTTCTCTAGTGAGTAACAGGATGGTAGATTGACAATTTGACCTTAGTTCAAAGAATGGATCTGCTTGGAATACAGATAATCTCACTGTCATTGAGAATGATTAGTATAGGAATGAGCATGTGCACCAACTCTGATGAATGGGACATGAAGAGAGGTATGTAAGAACTTCTCTGGGAAGTTTCTTCCTCACTCCGAAATGAGAGCCCCTAGTGGGATCACTGGCTAGATATGAACGTGGAAGAAGGTAATGTGAATTGTTATGTTACTACTAGCAGCCATTCTTTCACTGTGAGAATTAGCTTCAGAATGAAACCAACCCCGTGGCCTGCATAGTATAGAGATAGAATCTAGACCCTTTAGTTACCTGAATTCTATCCTAGCATTAGACCACATTGCTATTCTGTGAGGTAATAATTTCCACTTAGTTTAAATTAGTTTGAGTTGGTTTCCTATTATTTTCAGCTAAAAGTGTCCTGATGGACCTCTCTGAATAGTTCAAATGTAATATTAACTGTCAATAAAATGAAAGTCATTCTTAACTAGATCAGTAAAGGATTGGGAATAATCCTTTTTCTATGAAAAGAAATGGTCAAGGTGCAACATATAAAATATAGTATCCCCCAATTTACTTTGCAATATGTTATACATTTATATTCAGCTGCTGAAGTAGTGAAGAGCAGTAACAGTATATCCACCAAAAATACAGAGGGTCTCACTAATTTATATTTGTTTTTAGAATACATTGTTTTATAAGTTTTGGACCAAAATAGCTGGGAGTCCTTAACAAGTCCAAGTAAAGAAGATGTATTGTGATCACTTCTCAGGAAACATTAGAAAGTTAACTTTATTTAATGTCTTGCTTTTCTTCTACTACTTTTGGCATACATTATATGACATTCCTTCTTATACGGATTTTAAAGTGTCATCCAAGAAGAGTTTCCATGTAAAATGACTAGGTTAAAAGTAGCAATTAACAGTCATTTAAAAAACATTGTTCAACCACCTTATATTTTTGGTTTTTCTCACAAGTTATAAGTGCCAGAATAGGCATTTATTTAGCTCAGTTTTATAGATATTTATTGAGGATTATTAATCTGGGCAATATGCAGTGCACTAGAGATATGGAAATGAATAAGCCCGCATATCAGACTTCGAGGTGCTTATTTACTATCTAGTGATAAAGAAGGAGCTTGGGGATTCAGTTCAGTGTGAATCGTGTTTTGGTAAAACTATGTGCAAGGTACCGGAATACAGAAGACAAATGGCTAACATCTCGATTGGCCCACGTAAGGCTTCCCAAAAGGAGAGGATACTTAGGAATACTAGTTTTGACTATATAACAAAGAAAATGAACCAACAGTCGTACAGAGAAGTACTAGGAATAACTAAGAAACCATTGACTTTTGGAACCAGCTTAACTGTTTTGTGACCCAGATATATAATTTACTAGTTCTGCAACCTTAGGAAAATCATTTATCCTATGCTTAGTTTCTTCCTTTGTATGTAGAAACAAATACTTAATGTTATGGGCTTTTTGTTTTTTTGGTTTTTTTGCAGTTTTTTGCCAGGGCTGGGTTTGAACCCACCACCTCTGGCATATGGGGCCGGCGCCCTACTCCTTTGAGCCACAGGCACCACCCCTTAATGTTATGTTTTCTTGTGAAAATGATTATAGTTACTACTCTGAGCTAATATTTTCTGAGTAATTCCTGTGTGTCAGCCACTATCCTAAGTGTATTACCCACACACTCTTATATAATCTCATGTTCTTGTGTGATATGTATTATTATTGTCCCGTTTATTGTTGTAAAATGATGTTTGATAACTTGCTCAATATCCCACAGCTGTCAGAGCAATGATGTAAAGCCTCAAATCTCCCTTCCCTGATCCTTTTTTCTCATTCATTCATCTTCAGCTGCTGAAGTAGTGAAGAGCAGTAAGAGTATATCAACCAAAAATACAGATAATCTCACTAAGTTATATTTGGTTTTAGAATATCTAAATATCAATAGATACCTGTCTATCTAAAACCTATGAATGTCTAGGTTTCCTTGATATTAACCTAGCTTCCTTCTAGGTAGTTAAAAAATATTTAATGCTATTATCAGTATCATAAACTACTCATAAAATTATGAAATGCTGTTTAAGAATTGGGGTATAAGGCCAAGTTGAGGAGCAAAAAGCATTCTTATTTTTCACTGGATTTCTCTGCTTCTCCATCTTACTATCAATCCAGTCTCATGAATTTATTCAAGTTGTATGGCACATGTTTTGACTGAATATTGGAATGAGACCTGGAGACCAGAGCATATCTGTCATACCTAGATCAAGACAGGAAACTAAGTCAAATATGTGAATCAGAAGCCAGTCCTCATCGGCACAGCAGTGCTGCCCTACCCTATAGGAGAGAATAAGCTGCTGATGAACTAGGCCTTGAGTCCCTATTTGGAACATACCTCTAGACTACGTAATATTGTAGCCACAACCTTTCTTTTCTAGATTATATAGGGAGAAAGACATAACAATACTAGCACACACTTAGCACTAAAGAAATATTTGTAAAATAAGAAATAAAAATGGATATTTACAATTAAATAAAATAATTACTATGTATTTCGTAAGAATAGCCAATTGGAGGAAGTAGTTGTGGTTTAGAGAAAAGCGTTGGTTGATCATGTGTTTAGCTGTATAGAAAACATATTTTTAAAAACCTTTCAAATGTTTATTATCAAGTTATGATTTTTAAATAGTTATATATGGTACTTGTATCATACATCCTAGTTTATGATCCATTTATAGCATCTGAAATGGATTTATAAGTAAATACATTCAGGATTAGGGAACAGTACATTTCTTGCTTTGTTGCTAACTATAATAGTATATTCCTTTGCATTCTGTGTACTTAGAATCTATATGGAATTAATTCATCCTTGAGGATCTGAGCTTATGAAATTACCTCTCACTGTTAATCATGTGAAATTTAAAGCCAGAAACTCACTCACTTTCTGCCTGTAGGTTATCCTTAACAGAAATTGTTGTTTGTATATCAATTCTTTCTTTGTTACCAGAATTAGAAAAGAAGAAAATTCTTTTTTAAGTTTTTAATTTTACTTTTCTGAGGTGCTGCAAAGGAAATTCATTATCTACTGTGAAGATATTCTGTGGTTGCAGGATTGCAGCCTCCTAAAGGGCCCTCACATTCACACAGAGCCCAGTATATGTGAAAGGAAACGAAGGATCACATCATAGGCCTTACCACAATTTGGTTTTTTTCATAATTGTTGCTATGATTCTTCAGTCTCTTTGGGTAAAGATAGTAAATCTGAACACTCTTGCATAAGTACATTTTTGGAGCTGTTATGAACTTATCTTTATTCTCAGCTTTTTATCTTACTAAACTTCTAGAATTGTGTGCATAAAAACGTATTTGAGAAATTTTAAAATAATTATTGGTAGGCCATTTATGAATTAAATTTGGATTTCTTAGCAGGAGAAATTTGTTTGAGACAGAGCTAGATGAAGATAATTGTTTACTGCTCTTTAAATAAAATAAAAACTGTGAATCCAGCTATTGCATAGCATCCTTTTCCTTTCTGTGTATGTTACACTTGCAAATGAGGCTTCTTATCAGTAAAAAACTGAAAAATAATTAGAATGTATGTATAATCGGATGATTTTTTAATCTAGATTGTAACTCTAACTTGAATAGGAACTAGATAAAATATTTTTGCTCTCAAAATGGAAAGGATATTTTTAGTAGACTAACAAAGCATTAGTTACTTTTATTATTTAGCACCTTTGTTGTAATAATTTTTTTTCTTATAAGATTTTACCAATGTTTAATAACTTTTAATTTAGGAGGGTGCATTTTGCCTACTGTTTAACAAAACATTATTCAATTATAAATGAAGTTGAAAATCATAAAAAAATACATAATGTTGAAGTTATAGTTACTTGACTGAATCATTTTTACATATGTAACAGAAAGAAATTCAGAATGATGAAGATTGTCAAACCAATTCTGTTTGGACTAAACATAGCAGGAAAGAAAAAAACAAAGATTTTTGGAAAGATAAGAGATTTCTTGAAATGAAAGATGCCTTAAGAGAGACCGTCTGTAAAACAAAGGTAAATTTATAGGCTGAAAACTTAAATTTCTGGTATTTTTTACAGAATTGTTTGAGAGACAAAATATTATAGAAACAACGTAGATTTGGATATCAGAAAGCTGGTATTTGAACCATATTTTTACAATCTTTCTATAACCAGTCAAGTTAGGATATTGCCCAGTGTCTCTTATTTAAGTTATATATATTATATATATACACACACACATACATATTGTAGAAAGACACAATGTTCCCAATACATAGTATACTCTTAACACATAGTATACCCTTAACCTGAGTATTACACAGGTAATTACTGAAAATTTTTGTGTATGTTTAATATAAGGTGTGTCTAATAAAGCATTTTCCTTACCTGTCAATACTGTGTATATTCATAATTCATCTTCTAAACTCAAGTATTTCAACTGCATTTAGAACAAAATTCAAACAAATACTCAAGTGAATTCTATTTTGATTAACGTGAAAAACAAAAAACAGGAAGGACTTTGAACTTGGAGCAATGAAAAGTATCTCAAGCATATATGCTGCTGTCAAGTATAGTTTTTCAGACTGTATCAGCAACCAAAATAAGGGCATTATTAACTCTCCTCTAAAAGAGCTAATTATGTTCAGTTTTATATTGTGTTTTATGATATGGTTAATTTGTCAATTTATCGTTAACTTAGTAATTATTAGTCTAAATTAGTATGTGTAACTGGGAAGATATTTAAAATAAACTATTTTTACTGTATCTGTTAAATATTTTTGAAAGATAATTCTAGGAATAATTTGGAATATAAATTGCATAGTTCCTTAAGGAATCATTTATGGCAAGTTTAGCTCAAACTTTCTGTGCTTAAACTATTTCTATTTTTTTCTGGCTTTTCCAAAGTATAATTGAAATTTATGTAACTTAAAAGACTTTGTCTAATTACATGAGCAGTTTTTAATAAGCTTTTGAGTTGATCTGGCTGTTGATATATGTATTATCAGCCATAGTATAAACTATTTATAATTACAGAAAGAAATGTTAAATAATGGTAGAGTTAAAATAAATTTGGGCCAGGTGCAGTGGCACATGCGTGTAATCCCAGCACTTTGGGAGATCAAGGTAGGAGGATCAGTTGAGATGAGGGGTTCACCTGAGCAACACAGTGAGACCTTGTTTTCTACAAAAAATTAGCTGGACATAGTGGTATATGCCTGTAGCTCTGGCTACTCAGGAGGCTGAGGTGGGAGGATCTCTTGACCCGGGAGTACGAGGCTATAGTGACCTATGATGAAGCCACTGCATTCCATCCTGGAATCTTGTCTCTAAATAAATACATAGATCCAAGATCTAATAAATCTAATAAATACATAGATTCCAAGATCTTGTCTCTAAATAAATACACAGATAGATTTGATTTTGAATAAACATGGGAAAAAAGAATAGAATAGACACTTTGTAAAAGACAGGAATTACTTTTTTTATTTTTATTTTTTTATGAGACAGCATCTCAAGCTGTCACCCTGAGTAGAGTGCAGTGGTGTGACAGCTCACAGCAACCTCAAACTCTTGGGCTCAAGCGATTCTCCTGCCTCAGCCTCCCAAGTAGCAGGGACTACACACTCCTGCCACAACGCCTGGCTATTATTTTGTTGTTGCCATTGTTGTTTCAGCTGGCCCAGGCCAGGTTCGAACCTGCCAGCCTCAGTGTATGTGACCGGTGCCCTATCCACTGAGCTATGGGCACTGCCCAAGACACAGGAATTATTAATATATATCTATAGTTCTGTGCAGCATGATGATGTTTCAGACAGTGACAGACCACCCCTATGCCAGTGGTCTGATAAGATTATAATGTGGTTTTTATTGTACCTATCTTATGTTTAGATGTGTTTAGATGCAGAAGTACTCAGAGTTGTCTTGTAGTTCCCTACAGTGTTCAGTATAGTAACATGCTATACACGTTTGTAGCCTAGGAGCAAGAGGCTACACCTGATGGCCTATGTGTGCAGTGAGCCGTACTGTCCAGGCTTGTGTAAGCACACTCCGTCACGTTCTTGTTATTATAAAATTGTGCTTCTCAGAACATATCCCCATTGCTACATGGCACATGACTGTGTATATCCTTTACAATTTCTTTTAGAAGGAATTTGGTTTCTTTTAGGACTGAAGAGCCTATAGGTAAAATTCAGTTAGAAATTTCTTTCTTAAATAAATTTTGTAGTTTAATATGCTTTGTGATACTACTTTGAATTAAGCGCATAGGTAAACTAGGTAAAGTAAATTAAGTGTACATGTAAACATAGTATAAACCTTTGTGAACTAAAACGTTTTCTTCTGCTTCATCTTAGTGTAACTAAGAAGTGAGATAATTCACAGGGCTCTTTGCTGTATTTGATATCATATCTGTATTTTACAAAACCTACATTCCTAGGTGTGTTTTTCTTTTATAACTTAGGTTGGTTGCGTTGTGGCTCTATTTAATCCATAGCCTTACTAAACTATTTTTACAAACACGCAGAAAGAAATGCAAAATCGTGATGAAGATGTTAATGTTAGTTCTGTTTTGACTGAACATCACAAAAAAGAAAAATTTGAAGGCTCCAGTAAAGATTTGAAATTTGTTAAAATGAGAAATACGTTAGGAAGGCATGTATATGGAAATCAGGTAAAACTTTCCAAATTAAAAATAATTTCGTTGTATTTTACAGCTCTTTTTTGAATTTTCTAAATATGTCACTTGTGACATTTCTTCTGAAGCATATGTACAAAAGTGTTATAAAACATTTGTATGTGGTTTTATAAAGAATACAAAAATGAATGCTTATGTACTTCCCAGCCAGGTTAAGATATAGACCCTTACCAGTTTCTTAAGATCCTGCTTTGTTGTTTCCTAATTGCATCTTTTTCTCCCTCTAATTCAGAATTTACCTTTATCTTAGAATTTGTATTATCTATTTTCATACTTTTCATTATAGTCAGCTATCTTTATAGCTCTATATATTATTTAGTTTTGTCTGTTAATGAACACTTTGTAGTTCATGTTATTTATTGACTGTTTTTGCTGGTGTATATATGTTTCATTGTTTGACTATGTCAAAATTACATCTTTTATCAATTTTGCTATTGATAGGCATTTGGGTTTCTTTTTGTTGGTCTCTATATTTGATTAATTGATTGGTGTTTGTAATTCTGCTATGAACAGTGTGAACATTATCTTGTGTAACTCTTAATATGCATGTTGAGGAATTTCTGTAGCAGAGGATATATTGCTGGAAGCAGGGTTGCTGGGTCATACGCAACTCTGTGTGTTCAGCTGTACTAGGTAACGCCCACCTGTTTTTCAAAATGTTTTACTAAGGTGGATGAGATTTCCTGTTGTATATAACTATTTTTTAATGTGGTATGATTATGTGTAAATCATTCTTCTTAAGTTTATTTGGATTTTGTAACATACATCATTCATGTTGAGATTTGTTTAATTGTGGTTTAAATGCATGTAGAAGGAACCTAAGAAAAAAGATGAAGGCATTCAAAGGAGTTATACTTTGAGAAAAAAAAACAAAAAAGAAAAAGAAAGCAATTGCAAGAAAGACATTGCACATGACAAAATTAAACATACCTTAAGAAAGCACATATATTATAGAGATCAGGTAAGACTTTGTAATCTAACCTATAGTTTAATTTGGGGGGGGGTTGTCTAATCTAGACGTATAAACTCATGAGTACTTGCTATGTTAAATATAACCTTCATGTCATACAAAAAAACTCTTTGAGTTGATCTGGTGTGATATTCATAGTTAATAGTATAATTAGCTTTGGTTCATGGTGAAAGTATTCTTACATGAATACACAAAGACATTTGAGTTAATCAAGATATTCAAATAAATTTTGTTTGGCCTGAATGTAACAAATAAGAAAAAGAAACAAAGGCTTTGAAGAAAAAGCTGCCTTTCTTCGAATGAAAAACTCTTAAAACTACACATGTGTGTAGTTTAGGTAATAAATACATTCTAATGTAAATTTTATTTTCTGTCTTATTCTTCCTTGGTATTATATGGACCATTTTTAATAAGATGGCTTATCTTTTACATGAGATCCTTCTTAGATAAATATTTCCTACAATATAATTTGGTTTAACAATTTTAACCACAGTGTGTTAATATACACATTTAGAAGGAAATGATGAAGGAAAATAAGTAATGAATTTAGTTTTATGTGAACAACAGAAAAAGGGGAAGGTTCTAGGAAACATTGGAACAGGTTAAAATGAAAAGTGCCTTAAGAAAGTACATATATAAATATCAGTTAAAACTTTACAAATTGAAATGTTTGCTTTTTAAGCTTTTCAATTCATTGTATAATCTTGACATACGATTGTGAGGATGGATCTTTGGGGTGGTGGAGTGGTTGACAATGTTTGGATGTGTGGTTCTTGTATTGTCCTTTGTGATATTACCTGTGTTGACACTATCTTTAGTACATTTTCTAAAGTTTCTTTACTTTGCTGTATGCAGAAAGAAATAAAGAATTCTGTTTTTGTTGATTATGCCAAAGAATCAAAAACCAAGGATGTGGGAACAGATGTGGATATTATTGCAGTCAAAAATGCCTTAAGGAAGCACATATATAGAGCTCAGGTAAAATTTGGCACTCTAAAAATTTTATATTATTTCCTATCTTTCTCTAGTATAATTTGATTTTATTTATATATACAAGGTGGCCGTAAGGTTCATATACAACTTTATGGCCATTCTGTGTACATAGACAACGCATCATACATGCACACATACAATTCATTAGTATGTTTAATATGTCTTAAAATAATTTTCTTAGTTTACTAGGCTGTAATGCAATAATTTTATTTGTATGTTTACTAAATATGCTGAATTCTATGCTATCTGTACCTCAGTAATGTGAGAGATAAAATTATGTGTTACCATCTGCTGTAACTTTTTGCGAGGCATTTACTCGCCTCATCTTGAAGGATGAGGGCTGGAAGATCTCCATTTCTGTTTTCCTAGTTCAGCTTCAGTTGTAAGAAGGCCTGTTCCCTCTTTAGGGCTAAAGGTATTAGCTGGGGGGGGGGTGGAGGGGTGGTATTTTTGTTTTCTTTTTTCCTATTTTCTTGCCTCTCCAATTTTTTCTCCTGCTCTCTGGGATTAACAGTGTATGGACCTTTCCCAGAAAACCATCATCGTTCACCTCCCCTAGGTCTGCCCTTGAGATAGGCTTTCTTTATCACAAGCACCCAGTGAGGTTTGAGGAAATCCTGCCATAGGGTACAAACTCCACTTTAATTCTCAGAAGTTCTTTACTGTCACACTAGCCTACACCTGACCTTTAGAAAGTAGCTAAAGATTTTAGCTGAAATTTTCTTACCCTTATTTCCTGGTGGCCTCCTTTTCTTCCACATTGTACCTCAGATAAAGGCATGTCCCAGGTCCTTAGAACCTCCTGTCTTTCTGTATACTTCAGTCTAGTTGATCGCACTATTCCATTTGCTGTCTTGTGAGTTTAAGAAAAATTGTAGTTTGGTAGGTAATCTAGCTTTTTCTTACTAAGGTGGGTATACTTTTCTTTATAACTTTCTACATCCAAAGTGGAAGCCAAAGATTTGTCTTTGTTTTAATTTGTATTTCTTTTACTAATAGTGAGTTTGAGCATATTCTTTTCCTTTACTTGCCATTTGTATATTTCTTCCTCTGCTAATTCCCTATTTATATTCTTTTCTTGTTTCCATTGGATTGCTTGTTTTTATGTCCTTGTTTCTAAAACTCTTTATATAATCAGGATAATATCTCTTTGTTTTAACATAAAGAATATTATTTGCATGAAATATCTTATTTTATAACAGTGAAATTGCTTTCTCTTTTGTCTTGTGATTTTTTTTTTTTTTTGAGGTGAAATTTAAGTTTTTGTGTGAGTAGTACTATTATACCTATCTGGAGTATCTTGCTTGTACTGTATCACATCGTACCTTTGTTTAATTCTTAATAAACTGTTCACTTGTTAAAAAAGAAAAAGAATATTATTATGTCTGGGTACAGTGGCTCATGCCTATAATCCCAGCACTCTGAGAGGCTGAGGTGGAAGATTGCTTAAGGCCAAGAGTTTGAGACACCTAAGCAAGAGTGATACCCTGTCTCTATAAAAAAAAATAAGTAATTAGTCAGGCATGGTGGTACACATCTATGGTCCCAGCTATTTGGGAGGTTGTGGCAGGAGGATCACTTGAGCCCAGGAGTTTGAGATTGCTGTAAGCTGTGATGATACCACAGTACTCTAGCCTGTGAGACAGAGCAAGACCCTGTCTCAAAAGTTATTAGAGTACTTTTTTGTTTGTTTTGTTTTGTTTTTAGAGACAGAGTCTCACTTTAACTCACTCAGTAGAGTGCTGTGGCATCACAGCTCACAGCAACCTCCAACTCCTGGGCTTAGGCAATTCTTTTGCCTCAACCTCCCGAGTAGCTGGGACTATAGGCCCCCACCACAATGCCCGGCTATTTTTATGTTGCAGTTTGGCTGGGGCTTGGTTTGAACCCACCACCCTCGGTATATGGGGCCAGGGCTCTACTCACTGAGCCACAGGCGCCGCCAGAGTACTTTTTTTTTAATAATAGCTACACATTGGAAACAATATGTAGGTTTCAAAAACGGGTTTGCATATATGATGGAATACTAGCAGTCAGTTGAGTACACTATTTTCAAACAATGTTTAATAAAAACGGACAAATTCTTACAATGCAGTGGGAGGAAATGTTAGATAAATGTATAGGATTAAAGTGTGGAAAGATACAAAATGTCATCAATAATTGTTCCTAGAAGGTAAGTTTATAGGAGTCTTTTGTGTATTTACTATTGTTTCTAACATCCTCTTAATTATCTACTAAGAAAAGGATATATTTTCAGATTTTTTAAATTAAAACATTTTTATTGATACATAAGTACACATTTCTGGGGAATATATGATATAATGATACAGTCATACAAATATATGATGATCATATATTTATTTAGGATACTCATTGCTTCAGACAGGTATCGTTTTTGTGTATAGGGAATGTTTCAGATTGTCTAGCTATTTTGGAATATGCCATAAATTATCATCAAGTCTGTTTACCCTACTTTGTTACCATAACACTGGATCTTACTCCTTTTAACTGAATGTTTATGAAGAGAGCCAACCTCTCTTTATTACGCCCCACCATCCCTCTCAACCTCTAGTCTATCATTCTGCTCTCTAACCCATCAGATCAACTGTATTAGCTCCTACATATGAGTGAAAACATACAGTATTTGTCTTTGTATGCCTGGCTGATTACTTAACATAATGACCTCTAGTTACATCCATGTTGTTGTGAATGACAGGAATTCACTTTTTTAATGGTTGAATAGTATTCCATTTGGGAGATACTTAGGGTGATTCCATATCTTGCCCATTGTGAATAGTGCTGCAATAAACATAGGGGTTCAGGTATCCCTTTGATATACTGGGTATTTTTTTTCCATTTCAATGAATACCCAATAATGGGATTGATAGTATGGTAGTTCTGTTTTTAGTGTTTTGAGAAACTTCCATACTGTTTTCCATAATAGCCTTACTAGTATGTAAGAGTTCCTTTTTCTTTTTATCTTCAATAGCATTTGCTTTTTGGGGTTTTTTTTCTTTTGTCTTTTTGATAATAGCCATCTTAACTGGGGTAAGATGATACTTCATTGTGGTTTTGATCTGCATTATCCTGATGGTTATTGATATTGAGCACTTTTGCATATACCTTGTGGCCATGTGCATGTCTTCTTTTATGAAATGTCTATTCAGATCTTTTGCCCACTTTTTTAATGGGATAGTTGGTTTGCTTTTGAGTTGAGTTCTGTATATACTTGGGTATTAGTCTCTTATTGGTTGAGTAGAATATTAATGTTTTCTTTCATTCTGTAGATTAACTCTTTACTCTGTTGATTGTTTGCTGTGCAGAAGCTTTTTTTAGTTTAATATAGGGCTATTTCTCTATTTTTGTTTCCTTTGCTTTTGAAGTTTTGGCCATAAAATCTTTGCCTATACCATTGATCTGAAATGTTTCCCCCATGTTTTCATCTAATTGTTTTATAGTTTCCAGTGTTATGTCTAACAATCACAGATCCACACAAGAGAAAATCTCAAATTCAACAAGTGTGGGAGGGAAGGGTTCAGTAGCTTCCCACCCAGGTACAATGCATGGATATGGTACATTCCCTGGGTGCAGGACACAGCTACGGGGACTTTAACCTTTCATATGTAAATTATATGACCTAATGGTTTGCACCCTCATATTACTCTGAAATAAAAATTAAAAGGAAAGCCAGTCCCAGAAAGTAGAAATAATCTTTCACACATCTTTATACTTTTTACTTCCTGTTCTTACTGTTCGATTCTAAATCCTAAAGCTATCCAAACTAGTAGTATAACTACTTACCTGTAGCCAGAAATGCCTTCTCTCATGTTGTCCATAGCAGCCAAGGTTATTGGAACCTTAGACTCAGTCATGCAGTAGGCACACTGAGAACCAGAACAGAGGCAGAATACTTAGCTCTGACGTAAGAAAAGTCCTAAGAGAGAAGGGTTCAGCCACTGCCCACGCTGAAATTGAACAATACACCTGTCTTCGCACATCTTCAAGCTGCATATTCACTGAGTAATTTAGGAATGAATCCAAAGCTTGTGGGGAGCTAAAATAGTGGTTTGTTGTATTACATGTGACATTCTCCAGAAGTTTCTAAGGCAATTTCCAAGTTACTAGCAAGAAAATTTTGCTGTAACTGCAGACAAGACTGTAGCAGTTCCTTCCCACTTAGTTAAGGAAGGAATTGTTTTAGGTCTGGTTGTTCCAGGAATGGTTGCTCCAAGACTGGCTATTCCAGGTTTGGTCCCTGTAGGTT
Organism: Perodicticus potto; assembly: GCA_963574655.1. NCBI lineage: Eukaryota > Metazoa > Chordata > Mammalia > Primates > Lorisidae > Perodicticus > Perodicticus potto. Next base: position 53,560 of record CAUYRH010062390.1, read on the forward strand.
GAGTTGCCCTAGGTTTGGTTCTACATCGGAAGGTCTCCAGATGCAGCCCACCTGGTGGGAGGAAGAGTAGAGGCCTGGCTGCTCTGTGGGTGCTCAGGCCTTCTGAGCCTGAGTCATAGTGTTGCTGTTCTATGGCCAGTGGGGTTTTTTGGCCACCTCTCAGATTTTATTCTCTGGTTCTGGAACCAGGTCTTAATCTATTTGTGGTGAGGTTCAGGATGTTGGAAAGTTCTTGTCTGCTTGAGATTGAGGTATTTCTGTCTCTGACATCTATCATTGCATATTCACCATGTTTATGGAGAACATGGTTCTAGCCTTTTATTTCTTGACCTGGACCTTTGTCTTCCTTCTTCACTGCATTTTCTACACAAGTGGCAAGTTTTATTTTGGGAGTGATGGAAGAATCAGGGCGGTCCTGAGTCAGCAGATCATATAGAACAGAAGAGGAGAGGTGGTCTGTGTGGAGGGCATCTCAGTGGAAGACATTTGCAAGGATACAGTTTACTTCAGGCCCACAGGTCACAGGCATGGTTAAGAGTCCCTGGAATCAGATGTTTCAAAGCAAGGCAGGCTTAGGGTATACCCTAGATCCATACTCATGTTATTGAGAAGGAGGAAGAAAATTGAAAAAGTTAGACTGTTTTTAAAAAAGGCTCAAACTTAAGTATCTAATTGAATCTCCGGATATAAAAAGATCCAAAAGCTAGGAAAAAGAGAGCGTCCTTCACAACAGCAAGAGGCAACCAGCTCAATCCAGCAAAATCCCCAACATTTTTTGAAGAAGGTGCCCATTTTCTAATGTATATTGTTGGCACTTCTATTGAAAATCAGTTGACTATAAATATGTGGATTTGTTTCTGGCTTCTCTAATCATTCCACTGATCAGGGCCCTTTTTGGTTCCATATGAATTTTAGGATTGTTTTCTTCTGTTTCTGTGAAGACTGTCATTTGTATTTTGATAGGGATTAAATTCAGTATGTGCATTGCTTTGGGTAATATGGTCATTTTTACAATACTCTAACAATCTGTGAGCTTGGAATTCCTTTCCATTTGTTTGTGTTGTCTTTTCTTCCATCAGTGTTTTGTAGTTTTACTTGTAGGGATCTCTCATTTACTTGGTTATATTGATTACTTGTTATTTTTTAATAGCTGTTGTGAATAGGATCACTTTCTTGATATATTTAAAGCTCTTTGGTGATCAGTGTATAGAAAACCTGCTGATTTTTGTATGCTGATTTTATATTCTACAACTTTACTGACTTTATCAGTTCTAAGAGTTTTTTGATTGAGTCTGTAGGTTTTTTTCTATATATAAGATCATTCATTTGCAAAAAAGGGACAGTTAACCTTCCTGGCTAACTGGATGGATGGCTTTTATTTCCTTCTCTTGCCTGATTGCTCTGTTTGGGATAACTTCCAGTGTTATGTTAAATAAAACTGGTAAATACAGACATCCTTGTCTTGTTCTAGTTTTTAGAGGAAAGTCTCAGGTTTTACCCATTCCATATGATCTTAGTTCTAGGTTTGTTGTATGTGCCCTTTGTAATGTTAAAGTGTATTTCTTTTATTCTTAATTTGTTGAGAATTTTTATCATGAAAGGATGTTGAATTTCATTAAATACTTTTTTCTGAGTTTATTGAGATGATCATATGGTTTTTGACCTTCATTCTATATGTGATGTATTGCAATTATTGATTTGCATATATTGTACCACCCTTGCATTTTGGGATAAATCCCACTTGGTTACAGTGTGTTGTTATCTTTTTGATCTGTTGTTAGATTTGGTTTGCTAGTTTTTGTTGAGTATTTTTGCTTCTATGTTCATCAGGAATATTGGCCTAGAGTTTTTGCTGTCAAGAGTAGTACTGGTGTCATAGAATTGAATTAGAAAGAATTCCTCCCTCTTAAGTATTTTGTAATAATTTGACAAAAATTAATGTCAGTTTTGTTTTTTTGTTAAGTTCGTTTGAATGTAGCAGTTATGCCATCCAGTCCCAGGGTTTTATGTTTTTGTTAATAGGTTGATTCAGTCTCATTACTAATTATTGGTCGGTGTAGGTTTTTTATTTCTTTCTGAATCCATCTTAGTAGGTTATGTATGTATCCAAGAAATTTTCTGTTTACCAATTTGTTAGCATATAGTTGTCAATAATAGTCTCTAATGATGCTTTGTATTTCTGTGATATCAGTTGCCGTGTCTCCTTTTCAATTTTTTATTTGTGGGTCTTTTTTCTTACTTAATCTGTCTAGCAGTTTATTGATCTTGTTGACTTTTTTTCAAAAAGCCAAATTTTTTTGTTGATTTTTAAGTCTTTAGTTTTGCTCAGACTTTTATCATCTTTTTTCTTTTCTGCTAATTTTGCATATAGTTTGTTCTTACTATTTAAATATTTTTAGGTACATCATTGGATTGATTTAAATCTTTCTACTCTCTTGATAGAGGCATTTATTGCTGTAGACTTCCCTCTTCGTACTGCTTTTGCTGTATCCTACATGTTATGGTATGTTGTATTTTGGCTTTCATTTGCTTAGAGTGGTTTTTTATTTACTTCTTTGTTTATCCAGTGGTCATTCAGGAGCATGTTTTTTCATTTATAGATATTTGTACAGTTTCCAAAGCTCCTCCTCTTATTGATTTCTAGTTTTATTCCAGTATCATTTGAGAAAATAATAGGTAAAATTTTGATTGCCTTTAGATTGATGAGCCTTGTTTTATGGGCAGAGGTGTTTGATTTGTGGTCAGTAGGATTTGTGAGGACCTTTTTTGCTTATCTCTGGCGTCAGATATCATGAAAAGTATGCAAAACATCGCCCCCCCGCCAGGACAACATTCTTCTAGTGTGCAGCAGAAAAGAGAAAATGTCAGACACTCCTGTCTGTCCCAGGGAATGTTCCATGTACTGATGAAAAAAATGTACATTCTGCAGCTATTAGGTAAAGTATTGTGTAAATACTCTTGAGATCACTTGGTCTAATATGGAGTTTAAAACCAAAATTTTATTATTGGTTTTCTATCTAAATGATCTTTCTGGTGCTGGGGGGTTAAGTGGGGTTAAGTCTCCAACTATTATTGTATAGTGTATTACTCCCTTTAGATCTTCTAATATATGCTTTATATATCTAGATATACTGGTGTTGGGTGCATATATATTTAGAAATGTATCTTCTTGCTGAATTGATCCCATATATCACTTAGGCTTTTTCTTTTTTTTTTTTTTTATTAATTCTTTATTTTTATCTGAGTTATTTCAAAAGACTATCTTCATGTCTTCAAGTTTAGAAATTCTTCTGCTGTATCTAGTCTATTATTGAATCTTGTGATTGTATTTTTTATTTTATTCATTGAATTCTTCAATTCCAGGATTTCTGTTTGGTTCTTTTTTATGATAATTCTTTGTTGAATTTTTCATTGAGATCATAAATTTTCTTGATTTGGGTTCTTCATCCTGTATTTTTTTGTATCTTACAGAATTTCTTTAAAATAATCATTTGGAACACTTTTTCAGGCATTTCATACATTTCTTTTACTTTGGAATCTGTTGTTTGAGAATTATTGTTTTTGTTTGGAGGAGTAATGTTCCTTGCTCTTTTGTGTTGCCTGTGTTATTAAATTGATATCTGTGTATCTGGTCTAACAGTCACTTCTTCCAGTTTTTCCTTAGGAAAACAAACTATTTTTATAATTGTGTCTTTAATGTTGGTTAGATATGGCACTTTGGCTTTGATTCTGTGTGGGTACAGACGTGTATTCTCCACATGATTTCTTTGGCTTTAGTCATTGTCATTGTTGTGAGTGAGTGCATCAGTGGCTTAAGCCCTGGTGGTTAATGGAGTCTATGCTAAGGATGTGGATGACAGACAGATACTTCTCAGGTAGTACTGGTGATGATGGTGTGGCATATGCTGGCACCTTGCTTACATGGCAGGAATGTGGTGGATGGATCCTTGGGCACCTGGGGCAGTGGGTATAGTGCCAACAATGATAGTAGAAGTAGCAGGCCAATACTCCAAGCTCAAATATTAGTGGTACCATCAACAGTCTGGGCCAGCCAATCCCCAAGCCCCTCAATGGCACAGGTGGGTGGTTGTCAGCAGCAACAGGCTGGTTGTTCTAGACTAAGGCCCCTCTGCTGGTATGCATGGATGGTGTTGGCAGGGCAGGTTAATTTGCAGGTCTCTGGACAGCATACTGGGGAACCGACAACAGTGGCAGTGGACATGGTGGATCGTCTCAACCCCCTGACAGTGTACGTGGGTGCCTGGTTGGCAGGCAGGGCAGGCTGAACCCCCCGCTTCCCTGGAATGCATGTTTGGGTGCCCGCATTGCTGGGAAGAACAGACCTGTTGTCAGGTGTCCTGGTGGTGTGTTTATGTGCCATTGGCAGTATGTAGGGTTGGTTCAGCACCCTCTGACAGTGCACTCAGGCATTCGTGGCAGTGGTAGTGGTAGTGGTCAGAATGGACAGAGAGAATTGGTATGGTCTCCGATGTAGTAGGTAGAGCAGGTCACTCTTTAGGTTCCTTTTGCTTATGGCTTGTTTGCGTGTGTTGGTGAGTGGAGCAGGGTGTGGTCTAGTAGTGGCTGGGCTCTCAAAATGTTGCCATGCTGTGGGACCCAGTGCAAACTCCCACTCTGGAACAGTACTACTGCATGGACTCCAGGCAGCTCCCTAAGCTACTCTCAAGGCCTTCAAAGGTTGAGAGACCCTCATTTGGCTGAAACTGTAGAAGTGCAAGGCAAGAACTCTCACCTCCTTTCCCTGGGTCATTTCTCCTGATGCCTAGCCAATTCCAGATCCCAGATGGACTAGCTGCTTCTCTTCCCTGTCCTTTATGTTTCGGAGGTACCCTGTCTCCCCGATGAATTCTGGTGTTTTTTTCTAGATGCTGTATTCAACCTGTGATTATCCACTTTTTATTTTATTCCTTTTTGAGTACTAGGCACCTCTATTCAGCTTTTTTTTTTTTTTTTTTAATTAAATCATAGCTATGTACAATAAGCAATCATGGGGTACAATGTGCTGGTTCCATATACAGTATGAAATATTTTCACCGAAGTGGTTAACTTAGCCTCCATGGCATTTTCTTAGTTTTTGTGTTCAAACCCTTATACCCTACATTTAGTAAACTTCAGCTTCTTGAAACCCTCTTCTTCCAGGATACTGCCTCGTTAGTATATTTGTTGTAGATATTTTTCAAGATAAATTTTTAAACTACCCACTTGTAGGTATTTTAAAACAATAAGAGGAAGATTTTACATAGGATGTTATAGATAACTACTGACATTTTTTATTGTCCCCTATACAAAAATACAAAATGTTCTCCCTATTCATATTTCTTTTCTTTTTTTCTTTCTTTTTTTTTTTTTTTTAATTTTGGGAGACTTAGTCTCCCTTTGTCGCCCTCAATAGAGTGCCGTGCCATCATAGCAACCTCAAACTCTTGGGCTCAAGCAATCCCCTGGCCTCAGCCTTCCAAGTAGCTGGGACTACAGGTGCCTGTCACAATGCCCAGCTATTTTTAGAGACAGGGTCTCGCTCTTTCTCAGGCTGGTCTTGATCCTGTGAGCTCAGGTGATCCACCCGCCTTGGCCTCCCAAAGTGCTAGGATTACAGGTGTGAGCCACCGCTTCCAGCCCTTATTTATATTTTTAATTACTAAACCACTAGGAACGATGAACCTCTTCATATCTTCTGAGTGTAACTTTATCTCTTAAGTTATCTTAATTTAGAAGAAGAAAATAGAGAAATGTTCATATTCTTGAGAGTGCCATTTTCCTAAGATGATGGAAGTCACTAGTTTGAGCAAATATAAGTATTTATATAAATATGAGTAATTATAGCCATTAATGTTTTCCTGATTCTGTTTTGTGTGTTTTCCTAAGGTTTTATGCTTTGTAAGCTAAAATGTATTTTTCAACCTAACAATGTTAAATTTTAATTATATGGTTGCTTTTTTGTAGGCTGTCAGATACAACTACATTAGAAGAGATAAACAACCAGTATACAATGTTGAGGTAAGGGACTTGGAGTAGGGTGGTAATCAGGGCAAAAAGAAACTTTGTGTTCTGTTATTATTAGTTATTTTGATTTAAAGGAATGTATTGTCTGTAAAAGAATGCTTCCTGTAATAGTTTAAATATAGTTTCTGTAATAAAAAATGAAAAGGAAAATTGTTGTTCTGTCAGAATTAGTTAATTGATAAAAAATGTTTCCCATGCAGTAGAAAACTGATCACAAGTATTAAAAACTTAGTGTGCTTATGACAGGTGAAATATGAAGTAGGACAGTTAAGTTCATGAACTCATCCTAGAAATAGTGCTGCAAACGTCATGGCTGACTGTTGTCATGATCACCTGTGAAGTACTCCCCTTGGGAAGCTATACATTGATACCAGCACCTCATCCACTCTTCAGAGCAGTTTTGTAACTTTTTCTTGAATGGCTATCAGGGCTGTCGTGGTATGAGATCTGACAATTAAGTTCACAAACATCCTACACAAAGTGCACGTACCTAATTATCACTGCTGTCACTAGATGGCCAAGGGTAGTACTTTGATGGTGACCATAGTGATATTCAGCAGTAAGATATGGAGGACTTTATCTAGGATGGGTTCATAAATTTAGTTGTCTAACATCATAGTATGATAGCTCTGATGTCCCTTCCAGGAATAAAGTTCCAAAATTACTTTGAAAGGTAGACTAGATGCTTGCATTGGTGTATAGCTTCCCAGGGGAGCACCTTAAAGGTCACTGAGTGATAGTCACAAGGAGCTATGTAGTGCTTTTGCTAGGTAGGGTGAGTTTGCTAACTAATCCAACCTCATCTATGTCCCTGTGCTCATGTTTCAAAACTTTCTTAATTACTACTTTTGCATTAGACTATTTTGGTGTAATAATTACCAAAGTATACTATTTCTTTTATATTATTATTCTAAAATTGATTTTTTTATTCAATGTAATTTTTCAGAGTAGTCTGGATTCTCAGCTTAGAATAGTTACTTTTATTGTTAAAAGTATTTTGACTAAGGGAAATGTAACTCTTAGGGAAATGAAACTTTCCAAGTTATATAAATATGCATTCTCAGATTGATTGTATGATTTGGTTCTCTGACACTTGCTACTTTTTTCAAATATTGGTTGGATTTGGTGATATCAATATATTTAGGAGTTTATAATAGGCACACTTTGTCTTTCAGTTAAAAAAAAAAACCAAAAATTAATTCTGCACCTAAACTTTGTCATTGTAGCTCTCTGACTGAAGTCTTCTCTTTGTCAACTAAACCACAAATTCCAACTCAAACTTTTCTTTGAGAGGTAGTATTTACCCTTTCTATTTAAGGGAACAAAAAAATAACAAAAACAACAATTAATCATTTTTCCAGAGACTTAGTTGTTGAAAAACACTTCCATATACAGTATCCTTTCAAGGATTTCAGTATCCTTTTTGAAATATGTAATAACATGTCAGGTAGTGAGGGCAGGAGTTATTGTCATTTTATAAATTAGGAATTAAAACTAATTCAAAATTTAATTTCAGAATTTCACCTTTCTTTTCTTTAAGTCATAGAATCTTTCCTTTTTTTAGGTGAAAAATGCTGAATTTCCCAGAGGTGTATTAAATTTAATTGAAAGCCTCATAGAAGGACAGTTTTTTAAAGAAGCAATTGAGGAACTTTCCTCTTTGCAAGCACATTACATCCCTCCTGTATGCCTACTTCATGCTCTTCTAGAGAATGTTCTACAGGTAAGAAGATTCTTAAGGGTTTATACTTTTTCAAAGAATGTTAACATATAAACTTCTCTTTTCAGTGTTTTATGTTTTTCATTTTACTCCAAAATACAGGACCTATTTGTTATTATTTCTCTCTTACTATTTTGACTTTTTATTTTTCTCAAGACTTCTCAGATAATTTTTTCTTAGAAAAAATCTTATCTAGTTCTTCTCATGGCAGTAAAGTATCTAATGTGAAATTCAGATTACAATTATCTAGAATGCTTTTTGGTAAATTGCTTCTTTAGTACATTAATAATAATCATTGTAATTTATAGCAGATAGATACTGAACAAATTCTTTAAACTGTGAAAACCAGTAGGAGCAGCTGTTCAGAGATAACTTTCTAATCATGTTCTTCATCGAGGTCCTAATTTGGAAACACAACAGGTATAAAATATGTCAGAATCATTTTGCATGAATAATTTCTTTCACATGACCTCTGGGAACTCTTTTTTTTTTTCTTACTGGTTTTTATTATTAAATCATATCTGTGTACATTAGTGCAATCAAGGGGTACAATGTGCTGGTTTCATATACAATCTAAAATATTTTCATCAAACCAATTAACATAGCCTTCATGGAATTTTCTTAGTTATTGTATGAAGACATTTGTATTCTGCAATTAGTAAAGTTCGCCTGTACCCTTCTAAGATGCACCATAGGTATGGCCCCACCAATTACCCTCCCTCCACCCCAAACTCACCCCTCCCTTCCCTCTTTCCCCATATTCTTGTGCTATTGTTGGGCTATAGCCTTCATATGAAAGCTATAAATTAACTTCATAGTAGGGCTGAGTACATTGAATACTTTTTCTTCATTCTTGAGATATTTTGCTAAGAAGAACATGTTCCAGCTTCATCCATATAAACATGAAAGAGGTAAAGTCTCCGTCTTTCTTTAAGGTTGCGTAATATTCCATGGTATACATGTACCACAATTTATTAATCCATTGGTGGGTCGATGGGTACTTGGGGTTCTTTCTTGACTTAGCAATTATGAATTGGGCTGCAATGAACATTCTGGAACAGATGTCTTTTTTATAATGTGATTTTTGGTCTTCTGGATATATACCTTAAAAGAATTATAGGATCGAATTGCAGGTCTATTTTTAGATCTCTAAGTATTCTCCAAACATCCTTCCAAAAGGAACATATTAGTATGCATTCCCACCAGCAGGGTAGAAGTGTTCCCTTTTCTCCACATCCACACCAACATCTCTGGTTTGGGGATTTTGTTATGTGGGCTAATCTTACTGAAGTTAGGTGATATCTCAAAGTAGTTTTGATTTGCATTTCTCTGATGATTAAGGATGGTGAGCATTTTTTCATATGTCTGTAGGTTGTGCGCCTGCCTTCTTTAGAGAAGTTTCTCTTCAAGTCCTTTGCACACCCTGAGATGGGATCACTTGTTCTTTTCTTGCTAATACGTTTGAGTTCTCTGTGGAGTCTGGTTATTAAACCTTTGTCAGAGGCATAACCTACAAATATTTTCTCCCATTCTGAGGGCTGTCTACTTGGTATACTTACTTTGTTCTTGGCTGTACAGAAGCTTTTTAGATTGAGTAGGTCCCTGTAATGTATCTTCAATACTGCTTCAATTTCCTGGGGAGTCCTCCTCATAAAATATTCACCCAAGCCAATTCCTTCAAGAGTTTTCCCTACACTTTCTTCTAGAATTTTTACAGTTTCATGTCTTAAGTTTAAATCTTTATTCCAGTGAGAGTCTATCTTAGTTAATGGTGAGAGGTGCGGGTCCAGTTTCCGTCTTCTACAGGTTGCCAGCCAGGTCTTCCAGCACCATTTGTTAAATAGGGAATCTTTTCCCCACTGAATGTTTTTAATTGGCTTGTCAAAGACCTAGTAACAGTAAGTAGCTGGATTCATCTCTTGGTTCTCTGTTCTGTTCCAAACATCCACCTCTCTGTTTTTGTGCCAATACCATGCTGTTTTGATCGCTATTGATTTATAGTAGAGTCTCAAGTCTGATAGAGTGATTCCTCCTGCTTTGTGTTTATTTCTGAGTAATGTCTTGGCTATTCAAGGTTTTTTGTTATTCCATGTAAAATGAAGTATTATTTGTTCGAGTTCTTTAAATTATGACAGTGGAGCTTTAATAGGAATTGCATTAAAATTATATATTGCTTTGGGTAGTAGAGACATTTTAACAATGTTGAATCTTCCCAGCCATGAGCATGGTATATTTTTCCATTTGTTAACATTTTCAGCTATTTCTTTTCTTAAAGTTTCATAGTTCTCTTCATAGAGATCTTTCACATCCTTTGTTAGGTAAACTCCCAAATATTTCATCTTTTTGGCACTTCTGTGAAAGGAATAGAGACCTTGACTGTATTTTCAGCTTGGCTATTGTTGGTATATAAAGGCTGCAGATTTATGGGTATTGATTTTGTAGCCTGAGACATTGCTGTATTCCTTGATAACTTCTCAAAGTTTTATAGTAGAATCCCTGGTGTGCTCCAGATATACAATCATATCATCTCCGAAGAGTGAAAGTTTGATCTCTTCTAACCCTATGTGGATACCCTTGATCGGCTTTTCTTCCCTGATTGCAATGCCTAAAACTTCCATTATGATGTTGAAGAGCAGAGGAGATAATGGGCAACCTTGCCTGGTTCCTGATCTAAGTGGAAATGGTTTCAATTTAACTCCATTCAATACGATATTGGCTGTGGGTTTGCTGTAGATGGCCTCTGTTAGTTTAAGAAATGTCCCTTCTATATCAATTTTTTTTAGTGTTCTGATCATGAAGGGATGCTTGATATTATCAAAAATCTTTTTCTGCATCAATTGAGAGAATCATGTGGTCTTTCTTTTTTAATTTGTTTATGTGCTGAATTATATTTATAGATTTACGTATATTGAACCAGCCTTGAGACCCTGGGATAAAGCCCACTTGGTCATGGTATATAATTTGTTTGATATGTTGCTGGATTCTGTTTGTTAGGATCTTGTTGAATATTTTTGCATCAATATTCATTAGTGATATTGGTCTATAATTTTCTTTTCTTGTTGGGTCTCTCCCTGGTTTAGGGATCAAGGTAATGTTTGCTTCATAGAAGGTATTGGGTAGTATTCCGTCTTTTTCTATATTTTGGAAGAGGTTTAGTAATATAGGTACTATTTCTTCTTGAAAGTTTGGTAGAATTCTGACGTGAAGCCATCTGGTCCCAGGCTTTTCTTTTTAGGGAGATTTTGTATTGTTGATGCTCTTTTAGAACTTGATACAGGCCTGTTCAACATTTCCACTTGGTTCTGGCTAAATCTTGGTAGGTGGCGTGCTTCTAAGTATTGGTCAATTTCTTTCAGATTTTCATATTTCTGAGAGTAAATTTTCTTGTAATATTCATTAAGGATTTATTAAATTGCTGAGGAGTCTGTTGTCATTTCGTCTTGACTATTTCTGATTGATGAAAATAGAGATTTTACTCTTTTTTTCCTGGTTAAGTTAGCCGAAGGTTTATCTATTTTATTGACCTTTTCAAAAAACCAACTTTTTGATTTATTGATCTGTTGTATAATCCTTTTTTGTTTTCACTTTCATTTAATTCTGCTCTAATTTTGATTATTTCTTTTCTTCTGCTATGTTTATGGTTGGAATGTTCTTCCTTCTCCTGTTGCTTAAGATGTCCCATTAAGTTGTTAACTTCCTCTCTTTTCGTTTTCTTCAAGAAGGCTTGCAGAGCTTTAAATTTCCCTCTTAGGACTGCCTTTGCAGTATCCCAGAGGTTCTGATAATTCATGTCTTCCTTGTCATTTTGTTCCAAAAATTTAGTAAATTCCTTCTTAATCTTGTCTATGCCCCATCTATCCTTCAGAATAAGGTTATTTAGCTTCCATGTTTTTGTATGAGTATGCAGATTCCTGTTGTTATTGAGTTCAACTTTTATTCCATGATGGTCTGAGAAGAAGCAAGGAATAATTTCTGTTTTTTAAAATTTGCTGAGGTTAGACTTGCGACCTTGGATGTGATCGATTTTGGAGCATGTTCCGTGGGCTGATGAGAAGAATTCAGTTTTGTTGGGGTGAAATGTTCTGTAGATGTCTGTTAAATCCAGATGTTGAATGGTTAATTTTAAATCTAAAATTTCTTTGCTTAGCTTCATTTTGGAGGATCTATCCAGCACTGCTAAAGGGGTGTTAAAATCTCTGAGTACTTTGGAGGTGTAGGTAATCAAGTTGCTCATGTCTGTTAGAGTTTCTTTTATAGATTGAGGCGCATTCTGGTTGTTTGCATAAATATTAATAATTGAAATCTCATCATATTGAGTAGTACCTTTAACAAATATAAAGTGTCCCTCCTTATCCTTCCTTATTTTGGTTGGTTTAAAGCCTATTGTATCTGTGAATAGGATTTCAACACCTGCTTTTTTCTGCTTTCCATTTGCCTGGAGTATAGATGACCATCCCTTTACCTTGAGTCTATATTTCTCTTTTAAGGTAAGATGAGATTCTTGAATGGAGCAGATATCTAGCCTGAGTTTTTGTATCCAGTCAGCCAACCTGTGCCTCTTTAGAGGACAGTTTAAGCCATTCACATTAATCGAGAATATTGATAAGCCTTCTGAAAGTCTGGTGGACATTTTTAATCCTTTCCGGACTGTGGAAGTTGGAATTTGATCAAAAGGTTCTGAGTGGGTTTATTTTTGTGGTAGAGGATCACACTGGTCATTATGGAAGAAAGGTCTGAGACTATCCTGGAGAGCTGGTTTAGTTATGGCAAATTTCTTCAGCATGTGGATGTCATTACAATATTTAATTTCTCCATGATAAATGAAACTCAGTTTAGCTGGATACAGGATCCTGGGTTGAAAGTTATTTTGTTTTAGGAGATTAAAAGTTGATGACCACCCTCTTCTAGCTTGAAAGTTTTCAGCATAGAGATCTGCAGTTATTCTAATGTTCTTCCCTTTGTAGGTAATGGTTTTCTTACGTCTGGCTGCTTTCAGAATTTTTTCCTTCATAGTAACTTTAGTGAAATTGATTTAGTGAAATGATGTGTCTGGGAGATGTCTTGTTCGGGTTGAGTCAAGCTGGAGTTCTGAAAGTGTCTGCTGTCTGAATTTCAGTAACTCTTGGCATGTCTGGAAAGTTCTCTTTCATAATCTCATGAAGAGGAGACTCTGTGTCTTGTCAAACCACTTCATCGCTTTCGGGGATCCCTATGAGGCGAATATTGGTTTTCTTCGAATTATCCCAGAGCTCTCTGAGAGAGTGATCTGTTTTTGCCTTCCATTTCTCTTCCCTTTTGGAGGTTCGGGAGCATTCGAAAGCTTTGTCTTCAATGTCAGAAATCCTTTCTTCTGCTTGCTCCATTCTGTTACTGAGGGATTCTACTGTATTTCTCAAATCTTTGAGGGCTGCCACTTCTTGTCTCACTGTGTCAAAATCTTTGGTCATTTTGTGTTTGAATTCGTTGAATTCTTGAGACATCTTTTGGGTCATGTTTTGGATTACTACTTGAAATTCTAATTCCATCTTTTCCTCCATTCCGCTGATCTTATTTACTATCCAGATTCTGAATTTGATTTCTGACATCTCAGCCATTTGCCTATGCAAGGGATCTTGTGCTGTGTCTGCCTTGTCATTCCTTGGAGGAGTTGATCTATTCTGATTATTCATATTGCCATAGTTTTTCAGTTGATTCCATCCCATGCTTGTTTTTTCACCGTTGCCTCTGGCTGTCCTCAGAGTTGGGAAGGTGTCTCTCCAAGATTAGACCCCAGTGGGATCACTCTATTGTTGCTGGAACTTTGTAGGGAGTGACCCTTTGTAGCTTCTCTGGGTCTGCCCCAGCCAAGGAGTTCTGG